>APFE030665579.1:0-47908 GCA_000404065.3 Pinus taeda
CCTTGTAATAAACAAATTACAGCTGAACAAACTGCAAAACTATTCTTTGAACATGTATGGGTTCATTTTGGATTACCCACTTCTATTGTATCTGATCGAGACACCCGATTTGTGGGGAATTTTTGGTCAAGTCTATGGGAGCTGATGGACACCCAACTGAAGAAAAGCACAACTTTTCATCCACAAACCAATGGCCAAACAGAAGTAGTTATTAGGACAGTGATCCAGTTACTCAGAGGATATTGCAGCAAACATCCTAAGCTTTTGGATGAACACTTATGTTATGTGCAGCATGCTTACAATAGAGCAAAACACTCTTCTACACAAAGATCTCCTTTTGAAACCTGTTTTGGTTTCATACCAAGGTCTCCTTTGGATTTTGTCTTTGGTAAATATACCACAGTTGATGGGCACAGTGATGTAGACAAGGCAACTAGGTTCTTTGAACAGGTCCAGGAGATCCACCAGGCAGTATAGGAATAGCTGGAAAAGATCCAAGCCAGATACAAGGCTAGGCATGACAAGCATCAGATGGAGCATAGTTTTCAAGTTGGAGACCAGGTCTAGCTGTATATCAACAAGGATAGGATGTAAGGTGAAGGTAAAAAGCTAAAGCCTATCAGGTATGGACCTTTTAGGATACTTGAGAAGATTGATGAAAATGCTTTTCGCCTTGATCTACCAGCTTACATGCACATCTACTCAGTCATAAATGCAAATTGTTTAATATTGTTTGAACCTTCAATGATTGAGGATCCTAAAGAGCAAAGTCAATTACCTTCTATTGATGTCCTACTACCTGAATATCTGAATGAATTGCAGGAAGACACAATCTTGGATAGGAAGGTGAGGATGACGCATAGAGGAGATGTTGAGTACCTCAGAATTGGACTCAAAGGTTCGAAGCTGAGCAGTGCAAAGTGGATTGAGATTGGGCAAGTGAGACAGCAGTACCCTCACTTAGTTCATGCTTGAAAGAAAACCAACTTTTGGTGGTCCAAAAGCTTTTCAGTGGGAAGGCCATGATCCAAATTGGATCCATAAAGAATGATTAACAGAGCCATGGCTGTACCAGGTCAGGAGAGACTTCAAAGAATTTAAAATAGCGATCAAGAACACCTCTAAACCAGTAGCAATGGCAGCTAGCATGGAACGACGAGGACCTCGGTCAAAGTGTGCTGACCAAGGCCCAAGGACACTATGCAGGAGGTAGAATTAGCCCCTGGGAGGCTCGAATCTGGAAACAACGGCAGTTTTTGATGCGCGATTAGCACTGGGTGAAAAACCTCAAAATGGAGAAGCCCCGAGCTCTCAGTCGCATGAGAGCCGAGAAAACCATGGGATAAAAGGCTAAGAGCTAACGATGGGACCCGCTCCAAAACTGGCAGTATTGATCAAGGGTGTCCATGGGCGGTAAGCAGTTTCGAAGGAAAGGGAGTGATTCCACTCAGTACCTAATGCGTGAAAAATAAGTAGAGAGGAAATTTCCGCTCATCGCGCATTAACGATCGATCTAGTCAACTGCGTGGAACGAGCGAATGGCATCAGATTTGGAGGCTTCAGATCTAACGGGTTAGATATCGCCCGATGGAGAAGATATAATTGGTGAGGGAAAAAGATCGATTTAGAATAATTTTAAGTCCAAATTGACCACCACGGTGGAAAATGAGTCATTCCATAACCTAACTGAAGAAACAAACCAACGAGGCAAGCTGGCACACTTTGCAGGAGGACAAGTGGCCATCCCTATGAGTCTGATGATGGCCCTGAGAACAGGGAACTCCGAGCGTAGCTGCAAGTAAGTGAATCGACAGAGGCAGAAGAGGAAACGAATGGCCATGAGCTCGAATGGTTTTAATCCATGAACAGAGAATAGAAATGACACCTAGAGAGGAAGAAAAAAGACAGAAAAGAGAAGAACGAGTGAAGCAAAAAGTAGAAGAAGGTAGAGGGCCAAGCTAACCAAGGGTAGTGTTGAGCACTAGAGAGCTTGAGAGATTCAAGCCATCCCTGAGAGGATCTGTTAGACCAAAGAGGTCAAAGAGTTGGAAAGGAAAAGAGTCTGTGTACTCCGGTGGCTTGGGGAATCCAAGAACCACCCTGCCAAGCCAAACTGTTTTAGGAGACTCATATTGAGCTCCTTCATTGTGATTCTCTACTTCAAGACACAATAAAACAAGGCCACCATTGAAAGCTGGACCAAAGATGTAGCCTTGGAGGATAGGGTGAAATCCTTAATAATTTCTTGTGTTCTTGTATTTGCTTACTGTGTTTCTCTGTTGTTTTCCATTTCAAGTGTCTATGTATTTGCAATCTAATCAATCCGTTGCTTAAACAACATAGGCACACACACCAACATATGAGTTTGTAATACCTTCATTTAATAAACCTTTAACTGAGGTCACTCATAGGGTGATTATCAGATCATGCTATCTCCTTTGTTAGAGGATCTTCTATAGAAGGCATCTTCAACTGTTTTTTGTGTGCAACAATGTCTACATCTTTCTTTTTGAGGAGTAACTCTGCAGCTTTTACGTCTTTGGGATCATATCCTACTTTAGTTCAAAAGTTCTCCAATGCCTTTATTCTGTTGTCTTTCGCCAAGGAAGAAATAATTTCTAACTTGTGTTGAGACTGAACATTGGATAGGGCAGTCCTAAGTTTAGAAAGAGACATAGTTGTAGTTGTCATGGTGGAAAACAACATTTCACCTATCTGTCTGTGCATATCCATCTGGTCAATTGGATGGATTTGACTAGTATCAATGAAAACACAGTATATTTATAATCTGATGGAGACTTGGGAAATGGAATTTGGGCTTGCAAGAAAGCCATTTGCATTTTTCCTTTCTCACTGTCAAAAGAAAAAAGAAGCCTATGCTGGAGAGCTGATGTTTGTTTCTAGAATTGGCTGTATACATTAGACTTCAAACTCTCATTCTTCTATTTAATCTCAAGGAACCTTGAGAAGATGTCCTGATCATCTGAGGAACTGGTTCCTGTGTATTGAATGATTTCTAGAGGCTCCCTAGAAGGTGAATTTGTAGGAGGAATTGTTGAAACAATAGTTATAAGAGGGGTTTTTGAAACACTAACTCCTGCTGATGTAGAAACTTCTGAATCTCTGAGATCAATTATTACTAGTTGATTTTATTCTATTGATGTGACCAAGCCAACCTTTGGCTTCTTCTGTTGAAAAATAAATCCTTTTATAGTCTCCTCAATAGATGAAGTCTCCTCTCTCACCCTTTTATGTTGCTTTCTCTGAGCAAATAGAGTCTATTCATTAGGGCTAGATACAACCTATTCGTCTACCTCTTGAAGTATCCCATCAACCCACTGCTCTTGATCCATAAACTTTTCTATTTCTGGGCTTGGAGTATGATTATAGGGAGTCATTTTTAATTCAACTCTCAAGGCTGAAATAATACCGAAAGGGTCATAAGACCATGTAAATCTAGGCTGGAAATTTATCTTCTTTAACAATGTATCTGCCTCAACACCACCAGATTTGGTGTTGCAAATGGATGATCCAATATTTGCCTTTATCTTGAATTGAGATTTCCTTTTGCTTAACACAAAGTGCAGGACATCCATGTTGATCATCTACCTAATATATTTCAGAGAAAAAATTCTCATAGGAACATACTTGGGCAACTTATATGGTGCAAGCTCAAAACCATATTCCCTTATCTTTGTATAATTTTGGTATAAATACCAGTCACCAGTTTTAATTTGCTCACTTAAGTGTAAAATCCTTTTTATCTCATCTCCAATCCTTAGCTCTGTCTGACTGTTGAGGAGCTATGCCACTCGATGTATGAATGTATCTATAAATTCTAAAAATGAAGAGCTTGTGGAAGTGGTCTTGACTATTTCGGTCCAATGAATCACTAATTGATTCACTCCTTGTTCATCCTATTTGCTGAGCTTGATAGGAAAAATATCTCCCTGCTGAAAAAGAAACATGTGAACAATTATAGAGTTGTAGCTAAACACTCCTTGTACAGTAAAATTCATGAATTGTTCATGTATATTATCAGCTAGGAATTGGATGTAATTATACATGAATGCTGGTTGTTGATCTTTGTTGAAGATGGAAAGGAATCCAAGATTGGTTTCATGAACAAACTCATCATTTGGATACCCTAACAAGTACGAAAGCAGATAAATACAATGTCTGGGGGCTTCATGAAACATGGAAGATGGGTAGGATGGATTCCTTTTTGGTAATTTTGCATCTTTAGGTGAAAAAATTTCAAAGATTTGGGCTCTCTGTACAAAGGTTAACTTATGGTACAGATCCATAAGTACTATTGGTGACAAATGGCTGAGAGAGTCTAATTGAGGAATTAGGAGCATCTAGTTTATGGTTTCAATAGAGATGGTAATTAGAATGTCTCCATTATGAGCCACCACTGCTCTTTTTACAAGGTCATATTTAGCTTGGCACTAAGTAATTAGGCTAGGGAAATCATGTGTTTTTGGGAAACTGAAGGAAGGAAACAATGATTCCCAAAATTTGATTGGGTCTTGCTAGTCAATATATTTTTGCTTGAGCCATGGGTGCAGTTCATGCAAATCAAACTCACACTTGGCTTATGCAATCTTGAAAAGTGAGTTAATAATAGGAACATGTTCAAGATTGAGTTGGGTGGTAGTAGTAGTGCTTTCTTTTGTATGCTACTTTTTAGCTTTCCCTTTCGCTGCCATGCTGACATACAGAAGGAAGAGCGACTCTGGTGAGAGATGATTGAATAGGAAAAGGTTATGCAGAAAGTTGTTTCACCTGCAAATAATACTAAAGAGTCAGAGGAAAGTGACAAAGAGGTAGGTTTAGGTGTATTTATAACATGCAGGGATGGGCTAACGGTTTTATTTATGACTATAGCGGCTTTAATGTATAGGAGCAGAGCTCAAACAGACAAATAGAAATGGGTATGACAGTAGGGCAACGGGCATGTGAGGTGGCAATGGATAGTATGACTTTGAAACGGGCGTATGAGGTGGTGACTTTGGATTGGTCAAGGGATAATGGTTAATGTGTGGGATGGACTATTGGCGGAAGACAACCCATGAGCGAATTGGGGAGGGGGTAGTGAATGGTTTATGGTTTTGAGCCCGGGGGGGATGAGGTGCGGAGCTATAAGATGGTGACATGTAGGGTTGGGGTGTCTGCCATTAAAGCCACCTTGCAAACCCCCCCCTGCCCCCCAACCCCACCGCGTTAACGAGAAATGGTTGAGGGGGGTGCGCAATTTCTCCCCCGCTGTTGATCTGGGTGGGGAGTAGATCGAACGTCCAACGATGCACGCTCTTTATTGAAAGTTGATAAGATATTTTTATCATCCAGCGACGTTGGCTTAAACAAATATGTGCGCCATAAACACAAAGCTCAATGTCAAAGGTTTACAACAAAGATTAATCCTTATTAAGGAAATTAATCATTAATTAATAAAAATTTAACATTTCTAATATGGCGCATTTAAATGAGCAGCCTTTGCATTTATTCTTTTTATTTGAAATTGAAGATTTTATTCTTTTTGCTTCCCTAACATTTTTTGTTTTCTTTTGTCTTAATTCTTCAGGGAAACTAACTCCTAACATTTTATTTCATATGGATGCATATAAAATATACAACTATCCTAACATTTTTATTTTTCTTTCTTTTTCATCCATATCCTAACTTAACATTTTGAATTTATTTTTTACAAATATACTAACTTATCAAAACCAAATAATGTTACAACATGGTTTAAAACCAATAACCACATTAATTGGTATAACACTGCTAACACTACGCTAACACTACATTCCTTTTTTAATTCTCGAGGTATATGAACTTGATTTCTTAACTCGATGTTCAAATTTTATAACCAAAATAATATGTATATATATAGATAATAATTGAATAAATTAATTTACATAATATTGTATTAAAACATAAAAACAAATCATATACCTTTTATATTAATGAAATAAAACAGGAATAAATAAAATAAATTAATCCTAAATATTTTATAAATTAAGATGGATTTCCAACTCATCAGAATAATTATATTATAAACATTATTTTACAAAATTAATTATCATAAATAATTTTCTATTTTTAAAATAAAATACTAAATATATATTCTAAATTACTTTTATAATTATAATTAAGCTAACAAATAAATTCCATTTATATTAATTTATACTAAAATATACCAATTATCTTTATAAAAATTTATAGTAATGAAATGAATGTATATTAATAAAATGATCATGAATAAAATAAAATAAACAATCTTAAAATCTTTTATGAATTGAGATTGATTTTCGACCCACAAGTACATGAGAATGATTTATTATATTCCAAAGATAGTATTTTAAATTGTAAGTGTATTAGATACATATTACATAGAATATAATATCTATCATATCTCCCTGATGTTAAGGGATCTCTAATAAAAAGTCAAACCTTGACATGAATATAAATTAATGAAGATGATATCTTAAGCATTAATTATGCAACATTTGGTTTTGGTAGATGTTAACACCATCAATATTCCAGTTATATATTAAATAAATAGGTAAATAAACTAGTCAAATCAAATTAAAATATAATTGGTTTTTGGGTTAAGGGACATGTGATCATTCTTTCCTAAATAGAGTAAAGGTGTGGAAAAGTGTTTATTCGGAGTTGTTTAAAAAAAATATTTAAGTTTGGAAAAAATTAAAATTCCATGATCATAAATTAATTTTATTTGTAAAATAAAAAGTATTTTTACAATGTCATATATTTTGAATGGATAAAATTAATATATATATATATTATTTATGATAAGTTAAAAGTACATAAATATTTTTGAAAATTATTTAAAATAATAAAACATTAGAATTTTTTTATTAATCTTGGTTTGATTTTCACATAGATATTTTTATTAAATAAAGTGCTTTTTAATCCTTGATGTTATTCACGATGAGCCAAAACACATGAAACAACCAATAATGTTTAAACATCTCCAATTCATTACTTGGAAATAATCATATCAATAGCCTTACAATGTGTGAGATTTTTTTAGAGAATTTTCTGTCTTTAAATAAAATTAATCGATAAAAAAGTGGCATTGGATAGTTTAAGAAGGTGGTATATGTTAATAATATATGGATATTTTTAAATGTATGTACATTTTCCCTTTATGAATTAAAAATTAAAATGCCATGATTATTTCATTAGTTTTCAGTCAGGAGGCATGTTACTAAACAAAAGGAGATGCATTATAGAGCAGTGGAGCAACACATCTGAGAATGATAAGGATGGTTGTCATTGTCACTATCTATCACAGGACAGTGATATAGTGTATTTCTACAACATTCTTTCGAAATTTGAAATATTATTTATCAATTGTTATGTTTATAGTTTTGAAACTTTACAAATCGAAAAGGCAAAAAAGGGTTTTATTATTGTTAGATTGTAGCATATAAATTATATTATAATGGGGTTTACACAAATTTACTATCATTAGATGAAGAAATGTACAATCCTAAGCCTTAACTACTAAGTGGAGAAATAAGTATTCACATATGAAATGACATTAAAATATTGAGAAACTTTATTGGCTCTTTTAGAAACGCTAGAGACATATCATGCCTTTCCCTCCTTACATCCCTTTGAGACCATGTTATCTTCCATTGCTCAAGCCCAAGGGTAATTATCTGATATTTTAGAATATTGGGGCAAGAAGTTTGAATAATATATGATGGTGTTAGATAGAAATGAGATATAATATATGATGGGGTTATATAGAAATGAGATGAGAGATTTGCAATTTTTGAAAAAAAATCTCATAGCCTTACTTATTGATCTTGGAACTAGCTAAAACCTTCTTATGACATAGAAGCATATTTGCATGGACTAGTACATATACCAACAATTTATAAACAATAATATGTATAGGTTGTTTATGGTTTTTGACGAAACGCCTTGCAATAAAGGGAGGTGCAATTGTATTTTCTCATAAAATGGTGGTTGAATTTGTTTTACATCTTCGTGTCAACTATAATAACATTGGCAAACAATAAGGGGTATATCACATGTTTGTGCAAGAACAACAATATGTTATGTGTGACCCATTGAGAAGGGTGCACCCTCCTAGCTAGATGTCAAACCTAATTGCCTAATGACCTAGGGTTGCAAATAAGATTTGTGAGATCCAAACATGGATTTCCTTGACTCATAGTATACTTAAAATATGACATTTGTTACTTTATCCCATCAAGAGTTATCTTCAAATAATATGAAATATAAACATAAGGGATGATGGTTTGACACATGAAATGCAACAAAGTCTAGTTAGGGAAACTTGTTGAGTATTTGTTATATCCTTTTCAAAATTATCCCATACAATATATGTTGTGTTGGGTGCAGTTGGGGGGGGAATGGGTGGGGGTGGTGGAGGTGTTAGCCCCCTTATTCGAGGGGATTAGAGGTCACAGGGGAGTCAGAAACCCCCTACTAGGGACATCCACAAGGGAGTGGAATCCCCACTATTCAACAATTCAAGGGAATTGCCCTGTAAAAAAAATGGGTGGTTTTTTTCATGTTCAATTTTGGACTATTTTGGTACATGATTTTGGTAAAAGCAGTTTTGTGGTGGATGGTGGTTTTGTAGTTTTGACTAAGGAACTACAGTTGTATGACAATTTAGGGATACCATGGAATTATATATATTATATATAATATATATATATATATATTATTGTAATACTAAACAAAGCAATATATATTGAACAATCTTCCTTGTTTTCCCAGTTTGAGTTTCTAGGATAAAATCTTTGTGTTAATGTGTGTGTTTTCCATTACATATTTTATCTTTTAATTAAGAATATGCTTTTAGAAATTAATTAAATAGGGTGAAAATCTACATTTTTGTATCATGGCAGTTTTGGCTTCAAGGGGATGCCTTTCTAGCAAAGGAGGTTTTTGCTTGAGCCTTTGGTAGTCCCTATTATAGTGGGAGATTTGTGGAATTGAATACTATGGTGAAAGGAAACAAAGAGTACTTCAAAGATATAGATCAACAAATTCAATGGGTAGAGTTTTGATTTGTGGAAGCTCAAAATAAAAGACTTATAGGTGGATAGATACTAGTGGATCACTATGGATGTGGGTTCAACCCCAGCAGGGATGTCAATAAAAGACTAGGCCAAGTTGGACTCAAAGGAAAGGAGTACAATACAATTGTGTCTCTCAAATTCAATATTATTGAATATTTCAGGGGAAGCTACAACAAAGCCTTTGTGGAACATGTGAACAAATTGTTCCTATGGAAAACGTGGTATAGCTAAAGGATGAAGGATGGAGACTTAATGATAGAGGATATGAATGTCTTCAACACTATGTTAAGCCAACTATTGTCTACTAATATTGAGATTTTAGATGAAGATAAGTGCATCAATTTTTTATATTATCTATGAGACTTGTGGGATGGTCTAGTTTGTTGCCATAGGTAATCATGCAACTACTTTAAGGTTTCGATGAAATAGTCTCATCCCTATTATGAGAGGAGATGAGATGGAAAAACTTTGAAATAAAAAACAAATATCCGCTGTATGTAAGAGGACTCTCCTATTACGCAACATTTTGTCACTGTCCCTGTACTCCCCATCCACGATCCTGGAGGATCTCTACAGTGAACCCTACATGCTTCCCCATCATGAAGAAACTCCTAGTATGCCACACTTCATGAGTAGAATAATTCTCCTTTGCATCATTTCCCAAGAATCTTCCTTTTACCCCAGTTTACAAGACCGGTGCTATTGACTAGTTTCCCCCTCACGCCGATTTGCAGAGATGAAAACCAGGGCTAGTGTCGTATGGCACTACGGAGCCTTTTCTCAGTTACGTCAATCCTCTTTTGGTAAGTTTTTTAAATATGGAGTCAAAGCTTCTAGGTCTAGAAGCTTCATAATGGAAGTTTGGTAAAGGGTTGGGTTGGATGGAGCCGAGGAATTTAGTTTGGGCTCCTTTCCCCTATTAGGATGGAACCAACCCAAGAGTCAAAAATTTCTCCCATGATAAGAGGAACCATCTCCCTATCCAAGCTATATAAACCCCTCCTTTTACAAGCTTCACTAGTTTCAATGTTGGTATTTTTGGAGCTTGAATAATCAACAAGACATCTATAGCTTGTAGCTCTCTAGTTTATGTTTGAGGGAGAATAGTGTGTTTGGTTTGGTTTGAGACTAAAGGGAAGAGGCATTTAAACTTCCATTGTTGGGGCTATCCATGAGATGCTAGCAGAAGTTTGCGAACCTGGATACGTTGGAGGAGACCAGCAACATTAAGGCATTGGTTGTAATCTCTTTCTAAACTTATATGAATACAACTATTGATTGATTTCTTGCATTGAAGTGTTATCTTACATTTGATGGCTTAATGTTCCTTGACCTATTAAGTAGGCTGAATGCAATATTGTATGCTATCACATTTTTTATTGTTGTTTGTTTTCTTGTTTCAGGTATTCAAAGGAAGGAAGCGGAAAGTAGCTAGAGTAAGGAAGCAGGATCATCACCAAACAGAATAGCATTATAAGAGGTAGGCCCTCTTATTTGATTCTAGCCTAAGGAAGTTTTCATATATTTTTTGTTTGTGGCTAGACCCTCCCTCTCGGGCTAGAGGAATTGTTTGTGTCCGCGCTGAGAATTTACCTGCACCACAAATTGGCAACTCCACTGGGGAGTCAATCCTTCTGTTTGATTGATTTTCATTTTATGGTTTTGTATGAACTTTTCTACTATCATCATTTCCATTTAGTGTTCTTTTCTTTGCTTGGTTCACTGCTCTGAGCCTGAGATTTATAGTGGCAAGTCTGGTTTTAGCCTTTGATTTTTTTTCCTTGAATCCTTGGTCAACACGTTTAATTTTTTGACAGTCGCGCCGATCAGCTTGATTTTCTCAAAAAACGTTGTGTCGACCCCCTTCTGGCACTTGTTGTCAGTTAGGAAGTCGCACTAATTTTTGTAGGTGAAGATCATGGTTTCCCCTAGATCATAACCAGTGTGTCTTGCCCTTCTGATTTCTCTCTCTTAGCTTGTTTTGACTGTGTTCTCCCTGATTGGAAATCTCTATTAGCTTGGTTTATGTGCTTGTTTGGTTTGCCTTTTCTTCACTTTGTTTCTTGAGTCCTTGGATGTTTTGTAGCCCTAGGGCATCTAGGTCATCATCCATTCACCTGTTATTGTGCTCAACAAGTCAAGTCGATAGTTAAGTTGCTCCTTGCATTTCGTTTGTTAGTCCTTTGTTGCTTTGATTTCCAGTCAACAAGTTTGAAGAGTTTCGTTTGTTGATTGAGTGTCTCTTTTCAAGCATAGATCACATTGATCATCTTGTTTTTGGTTGAGTCTTTGCATCATTAGTTTGGAAGGAATTCTCTTTTGTGCTTTGCATTTGCTTGGGGTTGATTGTTTTGAAAAAATTTCATTGAAGTGTTTTTGAAAGATTAATTTTGTCATTTCATTGAAAAATACATAATTCTAGTTTGCTGAATCAATATGTTATGTTAGTTAGCATCATTGAAGACTAGAGTTGCATCGTCATTTGCATTGGAAAAGAAATGAATTCTGTTTACTAGTGAAAGGACCACTTAAAGTGCGTTTGATAGAAAATATAGGAATTGGAAAGAGTTTTTCATCATTTTGTTTTCAACAAGAGAAATAGTGAAAAGGTAATTTTTGTTTCAATGTCTTGTTTGTTGCATTGAGTGTGGTTTCTACTCTCATTAGTGTAAACAATTCATCAAATTGAAAGAGTCTTGTCTCATTTAGCTGCATATAGGAGTTTTTCGAGTCACATCGATAAGGCTTGAAAACCGAGACATAATTTCAAGATAAACTCTAAAATGTATTCAATTAACCTAAGGCACATTTGAAACCTAACGGTCACATTTAGAAGGTGTAGGTTAGAGACGTGTTCCGGTGTCTTTAAACCTAGCAGTTGTCGTTCGCTTCGGCACTAGACAACGCTAGTACAGACTTGTTCTCCTCATACTATTGCGTATATGAAGGGAGACCCATCTAGGTTGAAATCCTTTATCCATAGCAAGCCGAGTCAGCTTCCTTGTAAACATGATACACAGAACACAACATTTGAGGAGATTGCCTGCTCATACTTCTTGGTTCGCTGGGAGGTATTATGCAGTTCACGGTTACCTAGTAATCCTTTTTGCCTAGATCATCTTGAGTAGTCATTTTGATCTTTTTTTACTCCCTAAATATAAAATATCATTCGAGCACTTGTCCTTTCGAGCTTGTTTCAAACTGAAAGTGATAGAGTCACCTTTGCTTCTTTCTCGACTCTTAAAACATGAAAGAGCACCAGTTTGTTCTTGTGTCTTAAAAAATTGTTGCCCATGATCATATGACATTCTTGTTAGTATTTTTCTAGACCAGGTCATGAGTACAAGTTTAAATACATTTTAAAGCCTCGGAATCAATCTCTCTCTTCTCGTTAATTGAGACAAAATCATTGTGGTTGAACCATCAAGTTCGCCTAGTTCCTCTTCCTCTCCTCTGTCTAAAAGATCATCTGAGGAACCTTTTCCTGAATTGCCACAGTCACTTGAGGACCAAGGCGTTGAACTCGTAATTGTTATGAGAATTCAACCTTTGTCATCTCATCCTCCCCCTCCCTCAGATACAGGGTCACTTTCTGACATTGGCCCAGAATCTCTAGATAACCCTAGCTAGACTCTTGAGAGTCCGCTGACTTCTGAAGGTCAACTTGGACTGTTGTTTATCCTCTGAATCCTTTGCTTGATCCTATTGTGATATCACCGCAGTGTCCATACAGTCCATATGATTAGCTAGGTATTCCTTTGGAATTATCCCCTTGAACATCTTTAGTAGTCTGTCGTTGCCTGTTTTCACCCATGGAATCAGAAGGTGAAATCCCAGTCTCCTCTCTAGGTCACTCGGAGGTTTCCACTCCATGCACAGTCGAGGAGCAAGAATATCATTTCCCTCCTGAAGGTTTCCCTTACATGAGAATCATTCTAACCAGTGTTCATCCTGGGTTACCATGCAATTACGTGAATTTAGCTCAGTTGGTTTTTGATACTCCTACTGCCTCCTCACTATATCATAACCCTATTTGGGCATTTGGTTCTATGCCTACCTCAGGTCCATTCATTTAGAACTTGACCTCCCAATCCATGGTGCATTCTGTAGTTACTTTAGTCTTGGTGCAGCTCACCATTCTAAATCCTCGTGTTTCGTCGGTCCAAGTAACCCGTCCGGTTCAACCGATGGTCTCAATTCATGTCTCTGTTAGTTCTTGAATCCCTCCAATAAGTGGATAGATTGTGCCACTGCCTGGGGGGAAAACTCTGAATGTTTCTGTGGTGTCTGGCACAACCAATATGAGTGGCTCATGAGCTCACATAGTTGGAATGAACCAACCCTTTTTGGGTGTTGTTCTAAACCCTGTTGGTCTTGCTGGATCGAGTAATGTCCAGTACCAATAGCTGAATCCTATTGGTCCATTTGGGTCAAGTAACATCTAGTAACAATAGCCTAATATGGCTCAGGTTCAGTACCAACCTCCTTATGTTCCATATGATTCATAAGCGATGGTTAATCCGCCCTACATTCCTCACCTTGGACCTTATGTTCAGCCTGGTCCATTTGTTGTGCCTGGTGGATATGACCAGATATAGTTTGGGAACTTTCAAGGTGTCATTCTGGGAACTATTCAAGTACCTTTGTAGCAACAAGGACAACTTTTACAATAGAAAGGGAAACCTTCGTTGCAGTAAGGGCCATCCATGCAGCAACAGGGGAAGATAATTCCACAACAAGGAGAACTACAACAAACCCAGGGGCAACCCTTACAACTGTTGTAGCAAACCATACAGCCGCAAGTGTAGTATGTGCTGCAGTCCTCCCAGCCTATGCCTTCACAAGGTCAACTTCTGTGCTACAGGGATAGCCTTTACAACCATAAGTTCAGCCCTTGCAGCAACAAGGTCAACCCAGCCAGCAACAACCCTTATACTCATTTCAACAGGGTCAACCTTTTCATGGGTAGGGTTAGGGTCAAGTCCTGTAGCAGTAGGTGCAAAATACTTATGTCCAAGGGAAACAGGCTCAGAATCCTTTTGTCCAAGGGAAGCAGGTCTAGAATCCTTATGTCTAAGGGCAGCAAGTGAAAAATCCTTACATCCAAGGGCAACAGGTTTAGAACCCTTTTGTCCAGGGGCAACAGGTTCAAAACCCTTATGCTCAAGGGCATCAGGTGCAAAACCCATATGTCCAAGGCCAACAAGCTCAAAAAACTTTAACCCGTATGTTGCTTATCAGTAGCCTATGGCTGGATAGTTTCAAGGCTTTCAAGGTCAAAATCCTCCCTATAGGAAAGATAACCTATAATGGGGGAAAAATCAAATGTTGTATGGACAAAACCCTCCACTATGGGGACAAAATCCTTACTAGTAGGAATGGGTCCTGCTAGTTGGGTCCCCTTATCGACATCAAATGCCTTTCAATACCCAATTGTCATTCTTGACTACATTGGAATTGCCAAATGTGTCTAGGCTCATGAATGACTCGATTCTTCATTCACCATACTAGCCTCTAGTTCCATCCAAGATCCCAAGAAATTATCTGAAGTTTCAAGGAAAAGTGAAAGAGGATCCATAAGCCCACGTGATGACATATCAACTCTGGTGCTACTCGAATTCCTACGTTGATGATTCCATTCATCTTCGGCTTTTCGACCAAACTCTTGCAGGTGCTGCACCCAAGTGGTATATCTAGCTACCTCAAAATACCTATCATGACTTTAACATTCTCGCAATGGAATTTCTCACACATTTCTAGTTGTCGGTTCACTATGAAACTAGCAACCATCTACTAATGTTGTTCAAGCAAGACACTATGACCCACATTTCCAATCACATCCTTAAATGGAGATGCAAGCGTCACCTGATTAAGTTTGAGATTAATGATGAATTGTTGACCAAGTGGTTCACCAAATCATTCGTCAACAAAATTTCTGAGGACATTATTATGGGTGGATGCATCACTGAGGAGCAAGGCATCACACATGCCCAATATCTAGACCTCATCTATTCACAATATGGCACGTTATATGATGTGTTACTTGATGCACCCAGACCATCATCTGATCTGACGAGATCTAAGTCTTCGGCTACACCTCTTGTTGATGGAGTAATTGGTTCAGTGACTTAGACCCTTGCAAAATCTTCTTCCAAACAGAAGTTAGTCTCCAACACTGCTTCCAATTATTCCTCTCACAATTCATCAGGCCCTAGTAAAAACTCATAGGTTCACATTGTCCAGTCTACCACAGCAGACAAATCCTCTAAAGGTAAGAAGAAAGGCAAAGGCAAGGATAAAAATGATTTCCCAAAATAGGGCCCTCCTACGTCATCTGCTGGTGATGCTTCCCAATAGAAGCCCAAATATCCATGCCTCATCTGTGAGGAGGATCACTATACTAAGGATTGTCCCAGATGATCTGAAGTTATTCGTTTACTCAAAGGGACCCTAGCTATCCTGAAAGATCCCTTTATGTCCTAGCAAATCCAAATGGTAGACCAACCTCAGTCATCGCTTCCTCAGGTTCACTAGTGTTCATGATGAATACACTGATTAACGTGGCTACCAGGTCAAAAGATTATCAAACTCCTACCCCAACAACAGGGAAAGAGAAATAAGGTACCCCTTCTTCTTTTGCCCCGTCCAGTTCTGGTCCTCTCCATATAGAGTGATCTAATCCTATTTCTGCCATTTGACCACCTTCTCGAGGTGTGATATGAAAGTCCTCATATAATCCAAACGCTCAAGCCATTCAACATTATAACATTGTTGAAGATTTGGCTCAAGTACCATCAAATTTGTCTGCTCCCAAGGTCCTTCAAAGTTGTCCTTCTCATCAGAAATAATTACTGTCGTTTGTTGGGGGTATTGATCCAACTGATTCTAATCTCATTTGTTTTGACTTGGAAAACCACATTCCGCATTTACCTCATTAGATTGCCTTTCTCATTCAGTTGATCATAAATGAGAAAACCATTCATAGGACCATCATCAATGAAGGTGCTAATACCTACATCATGTCTATCACTTGTTGGAAGGCAGTTGGTTCTCCTACTCTGAACCAGTCCCCTAACACTTTGGAAGCTTTTAACGGATGCGATTCGTGACCATTCGGTGTCCTTCCCAACCTTGCCATTACTTTGGAGGGTAAGACAGTACACGTCGAAGTAGAGATCATCAATGTTAATCTTAACTACAATATTTTACTTGAACGGAGCTGGACCCATGCCATGCATTTTGTAGCCTCCTCCCTTTTCCATGTGATTATTTTCCCCATCAAGGGAAGATAGTCACAGTCGATCAACTGTCCTTCTTTGCCTCTTCCTCCTCAGATGGCAATATTCCTTATGTAAATCACATCGGTGCTCCTTATGAGAGTGTGGGGGAAAGACTCTTTAAATATCCTTCCTTGATGGGTATTTTTCCACTCCAACCTCCTCATGTTGCCTATGTCAACACGATCTCAATCAAGTATGATCCTTGGGTCATTCCCTCACCAGATCTTGTTGATACATGGGGTGAGGTTATGCTGTTAATTCCTGCCAAAATTAATTATGTGGATATTGTTTCGGCTTTTCCTTTGATATCCTCTTATCATCCTGTTTCGACAGCATCTCTCAATGCATATTCTCAATCCCGTGGCTTGGTTCTTTGGAATCTCCCCATCCCTTAGCTAAGACTTTTCTTTCTGATGAGATTATCATGGAAGTAATGTCTTTGGAGGTAGTACCTTGGAACACCACTCATCATCATTCCTCATTCTTGTCCGGGCTAGTGGTCACGTCTATTTGTCTCGAGAAGTTCTCTTCTCAGTTCTCTACCCTACCACTTCAAATGCTAATCATGAATCATGAAGTTTGGTCAGAAGGGAACATGGGTAACATTACCCAAATGATGCCAATTGATATTTCTGTCAAACATGGTGTCATTGAAAATGTCCATATCAAGGTAACTTGTTCTCCATATGAGATCAAGCTCCATACTCGTTTGTTCCAAGAGTTCTGGGATGTTTTTGCATGGTCATATGAAGAAATGCTCGGCATTGACCCAAGTGTAGTCATGCACAAGATTCCAACTTATCCTCATGCGAAGCTATTTCACCAACAACTTCGTCCAGTGCACCCTAGACAAATGGTCACCATCAAGGGTGAAGTTGAAAAACTTCTGAAAGCTAGATTTATTTATCCAATCCCTCTTACAAATTGGGTGTTGAATATTGTACCAGTGACAAAGAAACAAGGTGCTATTCACGTTTGCATTGATTATTGTGATATAAATCATTCTTGTCCAAAGGATAATTACCCCACTCCCTTCATTGACTAGATCATTGATGAATGTGCTGGGAGTGGATTCTTTTCCTTTATGGATGATTTTTCTGGTTACAATGAGAAAAACATTGTGTCGATTGATCAAGATAAGACAACCTTTATATGTCCCTTGGGGACCTTCGCATATAAAAATCTTCCTTTTGGCCTTAATAATGATGGGGATACATTTCAGAGAGTGATGTCTTATGCATTCCAAAACATTTGAAACGTCGTTTAGTTACTTGGATGATATCCCCACTCATTCTTGTAATCGCCATGATCACCCTAATCATCTCCGGAAAATTTTTCTTTGTTGTAGAAACTGCAACATTCGATTGAATCCACATAAATGTGTCTTATGCATTGAATTCAGACAAATCCTTGGCTTCATCGTTTCGAAAGAAGGCATTCGCCTTGATCCTCTTAAAGTTGAGGCCATTTTTAATTTACCCCCTCCATCTTTGTTTCATCAACTGAAAAGTCTATAGGGAAAAAAAATTTTCCTCTGTTGTTTCGTACCGAACTATGTTGAGCTAGCTTCAGGATTCACCTAGTTGCTCAAGCAAGGAACCCCATTTGTTTGGGATGAGGCTGCCCAAAAGTCTTTCGATGACCTAAAAGTTGTCCTCATCAATTCTCCTTTGTTGCACCCTCCAAACTATCATCACTATTACTTCCTTTATCTAGCTGCAACCTCTAGTACCATCATGATGGTGCTGGTACAAGATGATGACAAAGGTAATGAACATGTTATTTACTACCTTAGTCACAATCTCCTCAACACTGAAACACATTATGCCCATGTCGAGAATTTGGCATTGGCTGTCGCACAGGTTGTTCAACACTTTCGGCATTACGTTCTCCTCTGCACTACCACTATGATTTTTGAGTGCAACCCCATGACCTACATCTTGACTCGTTAGTTGCTGGGGGGAAGTATTCGAAGTGGATTTTCATCCTCCAAGAATTAAATTTGGGGTTCACTACTGCCAGATCTATGAAATCACCAGCCTTCGCTGAGTTGACTTGCTCTCTTCCCTCTGCTTCTCTTCCTACTAGTGCTGATGAGCAGCTCTCGGAGGATACTCTTTTCTTGATTAGCACTCTCGACCCCTGGTATAGTGATATCATCGTGTATCTCTAGACATCCACCTTCTAGTTTGCATTGACCAAGGATGATCACTGACACATTAGTCATCAATATCAACCTTACCGTGTCATTAGAGATAATTTATACTGCATCAGTGTCAATTCAATTCTTCGCCCTTATCTCACTCTCGAGGAGGTTGAGAGAGTCTTGAATGACTATCATTCTGGTGCATGTGGCAGTCACTTGTCTGGATATGCTACTACTAAAAAAATCCTCTGCGCTAGTTATTTTTGGCCCTCTATCTTCAAGGATTGCATCCTTGTTGTTTGCAAATTCCATGAGTGCCAAATTTTTCAACGTAAAATGCACGCCCCACCTGCTCACCTACACCCCGTTATTACCGTTGGTCCTTTTACCAAATAGGGCATCGACTATTTGACATGTAACCCTTGTTCGGCTAGGGGCCATGGGTATATTATCGTTGCTGTGGATTATTTCACCAAATGGATTGAAGCCATGCCTACATACTCTGTGGACGGTAAAACATCAACTCAATTTCTATTCAATCATGTTATTTCCATGTTGGGAGTGCCTCAAGCCATTTTCACCATCCATGGCTCCCATTTTCGAGATTACATGATGGTTGAGCTAACTTCTATGTTGGGTTTGTGCCATGATGGATCAACCCTGTATTACCCTCAGGCCAATGGCCAAGTTGAAGTTGTGAAAAAATTCTTAGTTACGATGCTTTAGCACACCGTTGGGATGCACAAGTCAAATTGGCATCTCATGCTCTTTTCAGCTCTGTGGGCTTACTGAACCTCGACCAAGGACGCAACTAGATTCACACCATTCTAGCTAGTCTATGGCCTGGAAGCAACTTTACCAATTGAGTGCAAAATTCCACCCCTCAAGCTAGCTGTCAAACTTCTCCCCGAGACCTAACCTCAGGAAGAGCACCTCTTGTAATTAGAACGACTGGATGAAACTCGCCATCTTGCTGCTTTGGTTGTCAAAGCACAAAAAAAGTGGGTCAAGTCTCATTTTGATTAATCTGTCTTTCCTCGAGTTTATTTTTAGGGCGATTTGGTTCTTCAGTATGATCAAGCTAATGATAATTTGGGGGCAAGCAAGTTTGAACCCATGTGGCATGGGCCCTACATTGTTAAACGTGTGTTACAGAAAGGGGCCTATGAGCTGATTGATTATGAGGGAAATCCCTTAGACAATCTCCGTAATGGGCTTTATCTCAAAAAGTACTATGCTTAGATCATATTGCATAGCTACTTTTGTAGAATAGTGTGTTATTCATTTTTTGGTATTGTAGTTTTGTGTGTTGCTTTGCAAGTAGATTTCCTACTTATTATGTTTGCACCTGCTTTTCAGATGACAGTATCTCCTCACATCGATTTCATTGATGGTGCTTTTCGTAGTACCTGAAATCTATCATCCATGGCATGGGCCATTATGACCCCCATGGTGAGTTGATTGGTCTTCAAGGTATTTGTCTAGGTCAAAAAACTAATAACATTGTTGAGTATAGTGCAATTAACAAATTGTTGTCAGAAGCTATCGCTCTTAACATCCGGGAATTGATTGTCAACCTTGATTCACAACTTGTTGTTCTTCAACTCAATAGGAAATATTTCATCAGAAACCCTCAGATATTGAGAATGTATCTACATATTTGTCTATTGGAGATAAATTTTGATTACATTACATATCATCATATTCCTAAACATATGAATACATTGATAGATGCATTAGCTAATTATGTGTTGGATAGACATTTGTGAAACATGTGAAAATAAAAAACAAAACATTTGTACCATATATATATATATATATATATATATATATATATATATATATATATATATATATATATATATATATATATATATTATATATAATATGTCGATAATGTCTGTCATAAATCAAAACCCCAAAAAATAATATGTGTGTTCAAATACATTCGTGGCTCGCAGGCCTCAAAAATCGAATGCTAGACCTATGAACTTATCAGCATGGTGCTCATGGTAACACGTAACTACTCCTACTACATGAGTCAGCAGTCAGCGGGTCCGGTCTAATACCCCCACTGTGTGCCTTTGATACTAGCGTGGGATGTCACCCAACCTGGCATAATCTGGGATACCGTGGGTTAATCCCTCGAGGTTCCGCACAATATCCTCCTCATTATCACTTCCTTCCTGATAACGAGTGATATCAAACTATCGAGCATTGTGCCTGACAATTGGGGACATCTCGGCAGGATGCTTTGGTCCCACACCTGCATTTACAAAATCGAAATGTCATGAATGCATGTATTTCAAAAATAATAAAAATTAAATTAAAAATTGACTGTTTTTACCTCCATCGTCATAATCTTCTCCCTCTGGGAGCGGCATATCTGGATGACTGTAGAAGTCAGTACCACTATAAGGCCAATCCTCTACTATGATCAGTTGCCACCATATCCATGAGAAGAAGGCGGGCTTATAGGACATCTGTTGGCCCCAATAATCCTAGGCATTAGTGCACTCCAATGAACCATCCGTGGGTCTTGTGGCAATGGCAATTCCACCTCAGCAAGCTGGTAGTGAAATAGCAGGACCTGCTCCAGAAAGAAGGTCACTAGAACGAAACCATAGTAGAACTACTTCAAGTTTCCCGCCTTGGCTTTAGATAGCTGGTGCTTCATGTTTACCTTCATGGCTTCCGCCCAGTTGAAGATAGTCGGCACCGTACAATCGATATCATACTGAAACTTTGACTTTTTTGACTCATGTTGTGCTTGAGCCCCAGCCACTCTGTTGGTGGTCAACAACAACACTTTTAGCACAAGATCCTGAATACTCATGATCTCTATCTTGCTGCTCTTCAATTTTAGTGCTTCGAGGTAGTGTTCTGTAAGCAACATGTTCACACTTTCCCTAATAGGTCTTGACCCATATAGATTGACTGGTTCCCCTCTTTGGGACAATCTTGTGATGAAACAAATGTCGAAATTTTCCAACTCCAATTCTTGGTCCTGGACCATAAAAACTTCCTGATTGACATCGCTGAGACTGATCAGATATCGTAGCAATTCGGGTTGAGCATGTAGACCTGGTGTGAGGAATAATTTGAGGAGCCCATAGTTCCTCAAGGAATTCAAGCAATTTGGGTCTGCCATTGCTTGTATGTTAATGTCCTCATGCTCACGTTCCTTCCAATCCACCATTTTCGTGATGTTTTCCCTACAAAAACCATAAAATCAAGTCAATAATCATCCTTGGCTAGAAAATTTTGGATTAAATCAGAGAAATTTGGGCAAAACTTGAAATTTTTATGTTCACAGTGCTGGTGTGACTGTTTTAAAAATAGTAGAACTAACAACGCGTTTGACAGTGTTCATAACCCCCGATCGACGCAATTCTGTTCCTGGAAATCGCGTTGACCGAGGGTGATTTTTTTTGCTAAAACCTCCTCAAGAAATCCAAAAATGGTTAAAAATAGGAAAATGAGCATTAAAGTGAAGCTAAAGGTCTTGGCTCTTACCTTTAGCTGACAGATCGTCAAATGGCCTCCCGGATCTCCTGCAATTTGCTCCTAAAAAACTAGGCAGCAAATGGGTGAAAAGTTCTTCACACAAGGTAGAATGGTAAAATGGTAAAAAATAGTTACTTTTTCCTCCTTTTATTCATTTTTCATGAAATATTTGGTTTTTTTTTTTAAGTACTTCTAACCTATTTTTTCCATAGAAATTGGATAACGCATTTACCTTTTGTTCAGTGACAGGTGACAGATTACTGATGATGGCACTGGAGTCACGTTTAAGCTCTTTTCTTGACTTGTAAAACTCAAATGAAAATATCACCGGGTATTTTTCCCTTTTTGACTTGTAAAAGATAATAAAAATAGGGGATCTGCTTTAAAGCTCTTTTTTGACTCATTGAACACAAAAAGGTTGCTGAGATGTTGTTGTTTTGAACTCGTTAAAGGTTGCAAAACATCATTTACCCAGTATACGTTTACCTGTTTTTTAGGCTAGGATAAAATATTTACGAAAAATGTACTCCTTGACTGAAATGGTCAAGCGGTTCTCTCAAGTATCATTTTCTACCTTTTCAAGCTCGAGAGACACAAATGTATGAAAAGGGACCATGTGGAGTTTTCCTTTTTGTGTCTTTTTCAAACTTTCTAAACATGAAAAAGATATTGAGTTACACCTTTGTCAAACTTGTTAAAACATTAAACGACATTGGGCTCGTCACCATCACGGACATGAGCTTCTCCTTCCTAGGGATCATTAAACTTGCTAGGTTGGATTCATCTAAAGGATGGACTTACATGCAAGCATATGCTATCCCCTTCAAGCTTGCAATAAAAAATAATTGGGGTTCTTGCTAGAAATGGTGGGTGAAAATTGGAAATTCTATCAGTCATGTCAGCAACTCACTCTTGAACATAACACTTTCTACTTTGTGTCAGGTTGGGATATCCTCCTTTTCATCATTTACCTTCCTGGGTTGGGCCGTTCATTTTTTCCTTCCATTTTATCTCTGCCACATCATCATGACCACCAATCCTGTGGATCCAAAAGCTACCAAACTCTAGAGTCATGTCACCAATATGTTCAAGAGTTAGTCCTTCTCCAGTTACACTTACTCCTAATTGTTTGTATCATATGAAATCATTTGCATCCCTTTGTCGCGTGTTGATGATGTGGGATACATCATGGCCCTCCTTCGACATGGTCACTTCCTATCGACTTCAGCTCGTTACCTAGGAAGCTAGCTGAGAGACTCCCTTCTAGTACCTTAGAGATTGCATGCCCTAATGGAAAGTTCTTTTCACTCAACGATAAGTTCACATCATTGGATTTCTATCAGGTGATTTCACGACTGTCCAACTTCAGTTCCTTTATTCACATTCCATGAACTATGGTGCTATTACCTTGAGAGCCATTGTCATTATTGGTGGTTTCTATTGCGCTTGTTAATGGTTCACCTCATTGACTGATAATCAAGTGACTTTCTAACATGTTTGACTTCAACACATTCATTCACATGTTAGGATTTGTACTTTGATCAGGTCGTTTTGGAGCGCAAGACCCCAGGCTCAGATTACACAAGTCTAGGTTGCAAGGTGATGTGACACAATCATCTTGATATACATGTCTCTTTCAGATGAATGGTTGTGACCATACCATGAGTTTTTATATGTGATCCTTCTCATTATCGGATGGCTACGACCATACCTTGGTTTCATTATGATCCTCTCTATTGGATGGTTGCGCCCATGCCTTGGATCCATTTACATGATCATTCTCTCAATGGATGTATCCATACCATGATTCATGTATCATTTGTTAGAGTTTTGCAGTGATGTATATGTATCTATTCTTGCTTGCAGGTTTTCAGACGAAGGACTTCGGTTCACTACATCCACTTGTAAAGCATTTCACCCCTCACTCTAGTTTGGCCTTCATGCTTTATTGGGCATCTGTTACATAACATTTTGTCACTATCCCTGTACTCCATGTCCATGATCCTGGAGGATCTCTACAGTGAACCCTACATGCTTTCCCATCACGAAGAAACTCCCAATATGTCCCTCTTCATGAATAGAATAATTCCCCTTTACATAATTTCCCAAGAATATTCCTTTTACCCCAGTTTACAAGTCTGGCGCTACTGACCAGTTTCCCCCTCATGCTGATTTGTAGAGATTAAAACCAGGACTAGCATCGTATGGCGCTACCGGGCATTTTCCCAGTCACCCTGATCCTCTTTTGGCAAGTTTTTTAAATATGGAGTCGAAACTTGCAGGTCTAGAAGCTTCATAAAAGAAGTCTGGTAAATGGTTGGTTGGATGGAGCCGAGGAAGTCAATTTGGGCTCCTTTCCCTTATTAGGATGGAACCAACCCAAGAGATAAAACTTTCTCCCATGATAAGAGGAACCATCTCCCCTTTATCCAAGTGATATAAACCCCTCCTTTTACAAGCTTCACTAGTTTCAGTGTTGGTATTTTTGGATCTTGATTAATTAGAAAGGCATCTATAACTTGTAGCTCTCTAGTTTATGTTTGAGGGAGAATATTGTGTTTGGTTTGGTTTGAGACTAAAGGGAAGATGCCTTAAAACTTCCATTGTTGGGGCTATCCATGAGATGCTAGTAGAAGTGTGGGAACCCAGATACGTCGAAGGAGACCAACAACATCAAGGCATTGGTTGTAATCTCTTTTTGAACTTATATGAATACAACTATTGATTGATTTCCTACATTGAAGTGTTATATTACATTTGATGGCTTAATGTTCCTTGACCTGTTAAGTATGTTGAATGCAATATTGTATGCTATCATGTTTGTTGTTGTTTGTTTGCTTGTTTCAGGTATTCGAAGGAAGGAAATAGAAAGTAGTTGGAGTAAGGAAGCAGGATCATCACCAAGCATAATAGCATTCTAAGAGGTAGACCCTCTTATTTGATTCTAGCCTAAGGAAGTTTTCCATGGATTGTTTGTTTGTGGCTAGACCCACTCTCTTGGGCTAGAGGAATTGCTTGTATCTGAACTGAGAATTTACCTGCACCACAGCTCCCAAAACATAAATAAGAATAAGTCCTTGAGTGAGAGATATAAATATCTTGGAAAATTCATAAAGGTATGTTGGAGATAAGGAAAATAAGAGCATTAAAACGAAGATTGTAGATCTAAAATTGTTGATAAAGGAAAGGAATTTGACGATGATTATTCTGTAGAAGAAAAAATATCCTCATATGAAGGATAGTATGTGTATGTGGATTCTTCAAGTACACATGTAGATCATGAGGCATGGATGATCAACCCAGGTGCATCCTTTCATATGGCTCCTCATAAGGAGTGTTTTTGGGAGTATGAAAGATATGAGGGTGGAGATGTTTTCCTAAGATATGACACGACATCTAGAATCATAGGATGAGAGAAATTCAAGTTCAAGTTAATCAAGGAAGGAGTATAACACTCTATGATACTCTGCACATGCTAGGATTGGCCAGAAATTTGATTTTCGTAAGCAATATGAGCAAAGTAGGTGTAAAAACAATGTTTGAAAATTGTATTGTTGAGGAGTAATGGTGTTGTTGAGGGGAGTTCAGATTGGAACTTTGTATAAGCTATTAGCAATCACTGGTAGTGGTGGGTGGAATAGTTTCATTATTGCTGAGAGTGGAGAAGAAGAAGGAAAACCTCTTGTAGCCTCTAGAGAAAAGACTATGTTGTGGCATCAAAGATTGGGGCATATAATAGAGAAGGGATAAATACTAGATGGTAATGGTATGGTAGAAGGTATGTCTAATTTCTCTCTATATTTTGATTTCTATAAACATTGGTTACATGGGAAGTAGAATCAAGTAAGATTCTCCTTTGGTTCTATGAGGTCAAAAGAGATATTACATCTAGTGCACCATTATGTGTTTGGACTTGTGTTAGCTCCATCACTAGGTAAATCTATGTACTATGTCTCATTTATAAATTATTACTTGAGGAATACATGGATTTATTTCCTTGGGAAGAAACATAAAGTATTTGACAAATTAAAAGAGTTTATTTCTCTTGTGAAAAAGCAAATTGAGAAGAAAATTAAGTTCTTGAAGATAGATAATGGTGGATAGTTATGTATGAATGAATTTGAAGAATTCTATAAGAAGTGTGGTATAGCAAGGTAGAAGACTACTCCATACACACCTCAGAAAAATGGAGTTGCAGAAAGGATGAATAAGTTATTGATTGAGAAAGAAAGGATAATTCTTAGTGGTAATGGGTTAGGATAGAAATTCCAGGAAAAGAAAGTGGATACTTCTTGTTACTAGTAAATATATCACCCTCATCGATGTTGGATAATTAGATGAGTTATGGACTGGTAAGAAACCTTCTCTTATACATATCATGATTTTTGGCTATGATACTTATGTACATGTTCCAAAGGAGAATAAGAGTAAGCTGGATAAGAAAGTTAAAAAGTGTGTCTCTATTGGATATCCAGATAGTTTGAAAGGTTATAATATTTTTGACCTAGAAACTAAAAAGGTGGTGTATAGCCAAGATGTAGTATTTAGAGAAGTCAAATACTTTTTGAAGCAAAAATTCCTACAAAAGGAGAAAGAACCAAAAAAGATAGGTTTGAAGATGATGAATCAGACTTTATAGAAGGACATGCGTAAGAAGAAGAATAACCACATACTTTGTCACTAAGGAGATCTATTCGAGAAATAAGGAAACTAAAAAGGTATAATCCACCTGATTCCCTAGAATTGTTACGGAGTAGTGAATTTAGAGGATGGAAAACTCTAGAAAAATGACATGGTTGAAGAAATGGTAGCTTTAGACAAAAATAAGGATTGGGATCTAGTGGAATTGTCGAATAGAAGAAATTCCATTGGTAGAAAATGAGTGTTTAAACAAAATGCAAAAGGAAGAGTGAAGAGATACAAAGCTCAGTCAATAGCCAAATATTATTTCTAGGTAGAGGAAGTTGACTTTGGTGATATTTTCTCTCATGTTACCATGTTAACTTCTATTATATTTATTTTATCTATTGCTATTTCTTTTCATTTCATAGTAGAAGAGATGGATGTGAAGACAATATTCCTACGTGGGGATTGGGAAGAAGAAATCTACATGAAGAAGCCAAAAGAATTTTCTATGAAAGGAAACCAAGAATTGGTATGCAAGCTAAAAATGTCCCTATATGGGTTAAAGCAATCATCAAGGATGTGGTACAAAAAATTTGATACTTATATATTGGGATTTGGCTTCACAAGAAGCAAAGTGAATCACTGTGTGTATTTGAAATTAGTTGGTTGTTGTGTTATTTAGGCCTTGTATGTGATTGATATGTTGCTAATTTGAAATGATATGGAAGTCATCCAAGAAGTGAAAATTTAGTTGTCCTTTAGGTTTGACATGAACAATCCTAGTGCTACAAATTTTATTTTGGGCATGGAAATTAAAAAATATCAAGAAAAGAGGAAACTCTAGTTAAATTAAAGGAAGTATGTTGAGACAATATTGAAACAATTTAATATGAAAGAATATAAATTGATAAAGGTCCCTATTCCTAGAGGTGCAAAGTTATCTAGATAATAGTGTCCCAGGAGATAGGAAGGGGAAGAGGACATGTCCTACATTCCATATGCTATTTCATTTGGATGTTTTATGTATGGAATGGTAATATGTGTTAGACCCTACATTGCATACGCAGTGGGACTGTTGAGCAAGTATATGTCAAAACTATTGGAGTATTGAACAATAGTAAACAATATTTTCAGTTATTTGCTTGGCACTATTTGTTATGGATTTTGCTCCCAAGGAAGAATAAAGCTGGAAATAGTGTTTCATATACATGGCTTTCTTGATGTAGACTATACTAGAGATCTAGATCATAAAGTTGTTGGCATTATGAGACAAGTGTTGTCCTTGATGGCAAATCACTCAGATGATAAATTATAGTGCAGCAAAGTTATTTTCAAGTTCACGGAATTTTATACAGAGAAAAGTTTACTTCATGAAGAGAAAAGTTCACGGAATTTTATGCAAAGAAAAGTTTATTTCAAGTAGAGAAAAGTTCACGGAATTTTATGCAGAGAAAAGTTTATTTCATGTGGAGAAAAGTAAACGCACATTCATGGTTGGTTCATGGTATTAGTCCCACAGTTTTTGATCCTATGGTTTTGGCCCATGGTATTGGTCCATGATTTGAGGAAGAGCTTGGATATATAAAGAAAAGGAGATCATTTGGCTTGGGTATGCTTTTGGGTTGAATATCTTAAGATCTGAAATATTGGGTTATTGTTTCAAAAGCTCGATCTATATGAAAATGAAGTGGAAAGCGAATCTGTGAAGGGTGATCTCTCGAGCGCTGCAGCTGCGGAAGTGCGGAGGCACCACAGAAGGCGCAGTGTGGAGGCGCCACAGAAGGCGCGGTGTGAAGGCGCCACAGAAGTCACTGTGCGAAGGCGCCACAAAAGGCGCAATGCGAAGGCGCCACAGAAGGTGCAGTGCGGAGATGCCACAGAGGCGCCACAGAAGGCGCAGTGCGAAGACGCCACAGGAGACACCATAGAGGCACCACAGAAGGCGCAGTGCAGAGGCGCCATAGAAGGCGCAGTGCGAAGGCGCCACAGGAGATGCCACAGAAGGTGCAATGCGGAGATGCCACAGGAGACGCCACAAAGGCGCCAGAGAAAAGGAAATTGCATATCTGTCTTAAGATCTCTTGTTGACTGATTTTTATTGATAAGGTGTTCTGGGTTTAGTTTACTATTATTGTGGATCTGGTTATCTGGGTGACTTACTGGTACTTGATAATCATTTGATGTTTATGGATTCAGTTTGAAAATTTATGAAAAGTGGTCCTTGAAAGAAAAGAAGTAGGGTGTTGTAGCTCCCTTCCAGGAGAAACTAGAAAACGAGAGAGAGTTGTAGCTCTCTGCAGGTTGCAGCCTGCATACTGGTAAAGGACTGCACCAGTGCAAGAGCATTGTAAAAGGAGTTTCTAATTTGAAAGAAGATAGAGACATATTGCAGCAGGTGGTTTTCACCCACATTGGGTTTCCACCTTATATCTGGTGTTCTTTGATGTGACTGTCTGTTTTTCTTGTTCATGCTCATTGTTTTTTGGTACTGATATGCAAAAATAATTCAAAGTATAAATAAGGAAGAATTGTTAAAAGGACTAGATAATACTGGTTCACCCCCCCTCTCAGTATTATTTTCAACAATAAGTTCCTCTCATGTTGGGATAGATGTCCTCTTTAATGTGTTGGATAAGTGTCAAGCCTTCCATTAATGGATATCCAATGAATAGGAGGAAAACCATCTAAGACATACCCTCAATATCAAGTGATATGAACACTATCAGGTAGATAAACCATAAAGGTATCATAGTGGACCACATTTAATGCGAAAGGGGCACCGAAATACTTCATACATGCCTTTCCTTCAAATGAATTTCTAGTTGACGGTTTGTAAGTAAGTTACCACACTTATGTTTGGTATGAGAATCCAATTATCCCTATTAGGTGCATGTGATAACGATGGGCATGGAATGAGAAGACTTCAAGTAAGATGTCATAGTCTTAGTACCAATTGAATGGGGTCCAACATATTGAGTGTAATGATGTGAAGAGGGAACAATCACGGGGGCCTAAGATACCCCTTTCCTTGGACTATTTTTACCACCCCTCTGACACAACTTTTAATTTGATGATTTTATTTTTCTTTCTTGCATAGCATGGATAAACAACATGCTTGAGACTTGCAAAACCCCCTTAGAGGTTGGGACATTCATAAGATCCTTTCATTCTATACGGAGCATGATATGCTAGGAATTAGGTGACGACTAATGAGTGGGGAAGAGCTCTGGCCAAGATTTTGACCACACACTAATTTTTTCCTATCCATCTTTTGCATTTTGCATTTTAATTCATTTTTTTCTATAAACGATTATATCTTTCTTTGAGATACTCGAATTTTTTTTTGAGCCCTTTCTGAAATATAAGGATAAGAAAGTGTCAGTATCAATGATAAATGACAATCAACCTAAATAGTGGAGGTGGATGTAATGGATTGATGGAAAGCGATACTTGTGTATTATATTGGGCATGCTATATCAATGAATGCCTCCTATTTGTGCCCCTCCTAAATTGTGGAAAGGAAAGGCCTTATGGAAGGTCACATTATGCTTGGGGAAACGGGATAACCTCCTAGGTAATCCATGAGAAGACTGATACAATCAAGAGTGGTCAATCATCTAGCTTAACATGTGATTCATATTATAATGCCCTTAAAATTAACTGAATGCACTTGATTACAAAAATGGTGAATGTACCTTGTAATAAATGACCCACCTTCCTTCAGGAAGTATGCTAGGCGAGTAAGAAATAACTAACCAATCATATGTGGATGATTCTAATGCATAACTATATTTGGGTCATCCATAGGGTTGCTAGATAGAAAAATGATCAAATAGGAAAAACAATTTTCCTTGGGGTTACCCACTTTGGTGGGTAGCAAGGACCATTGAAGAGGCATGGGTGAATCTTCAACAACACTATTGATGCTATTAGATGCAAGGAAAATTTCAGAAATCACTATATGAGAGGCATAATCTGACCAACAACTTTGGGGAGGGAAAAAGAGACCAGAGAAGCATAATGGAAAATAAATCTAATATTCCCACAATCATGAGATATAGGAGAATGAATCTTAGCCCAACCATGAACAGTTGTAGAAAGTGTAGGTTAGTCAAATTCCCAACCTAAAGTGGCTTCATGTGCATTGAATTCATTTCTTAAATACTTGAGTACTCAAACCTAGAGGAAAAGGGAAAGGGGCAAATTGGTCGTCAAATTAGTCATCCAAATACAAGTGACTAGATTCCCAAAATTTCCATCAAAGTGTAAAAAAAATATACTTTCCTCCTTCCTCTATAGATATTCTAATTGTTTTTTCTTCTCTCGTAGGAAAAAAATTAGCTCTTCCCCAAAATCCCATTTATTTATAAACATGTGACCATGAAACTATGTGAGTACTTATTAGTCCATTAACAACCAAAGGACGAGCATTCGAGTAAATTAATAATACACGTTTAATTACTTAGGTCACTATATGTAACCAAAAAATAGCTATGCAAAAGTGGATAAGTTAAAGCTAGGTATGAGTGAGGGAGAGGCGCTACTATATTTGGGTAAATTTTTTAATGTTGGGATAATGTTGGTCTTGTCATAATAAAATTAGAAGAAAGATCATTTCTTCATCACAACAAAATTTTCAAAATTCTAACATTAATTTAGCAGTGTCAAGCCAATTTTTATTCATCAAAATTTAGAGAGTGCCACATGGCATGAATTTATAACTTACTTTAAATGATATTATGGTCATTATAATTCTAATGAAGATAGAATGATCATCCAACATTTGTAGGTGGCATTTGGTAGCATTTTACAATCCCAAATGACATAATTATTAGAAAACCAATGCCTCATTGATAAGAAACTGACGTCGTAAGCATCATTTTGGAAAAATATTTATGAGTGCAAAACCACAACGCATGTCAAAATATTGACGCATCTTTGACAATTAACCAACATAAGCATGCAGTTGTCTATAATGCGACTTTTTGAAAGTTTTTCCGGTGGGTTTTTCTAGTCAAAATCTGGCAACAATTTATTGGAATCACAAGTTTGATAGCTAGTTTCTGCACAATCAAAGCGTCCCAGGGGTTTTTCAGGGTGCTGAATCCAAATATGTAGTTAAAAAACCATTTTAACTGCAAAAAATCAAGATTTAACCTCAATTTCTTCCGCCGGATTCCGTCACCGGAATCTCCAAAAAGTTGCATTATAAACAACTCCCATAAGCATTGCTTTGGAAACACATTTATGTGTTCAAACCCTAATGTACGTCAAAATACCAATGTATATTTGATGAATGACTAACAATTTATTGACACCCAAATGTTGGTTTGTTATTAGAATACAATCGGGTAATTGGAATTCCAATTCTGTTAACAATGTTTGGAATTTTAGTTTGTTGTAGTCCATACATTGAAATTCCAACATCTCTCATTTATTTTAAAAAATGAAATGCACATCGTGTGATTCGATAAACATAATACACATTGGTCGAATGTCTAGATAACATGAATATTTCAACACCAGAACTTTTTTTTTAATGCTAGTTGCATTACCAAGAAGTTTTAGCAAACATCAAAGTTATATACAACAAAATCCATTGCAGGATTATCCCTGACACTGTGACATGATGGATCTCTCCCGTCAATATAGATGTGGGTGGTTGTAAACTAATGATAACATAGGGAGGATATTAGTGTGAGGATATTAGAACTCTATGTTTTACCTTGATTTCCTTTAGTGGTGGTATATTAGAGATTTCTAGTAGGACACCTTAGTAATAAGACTCAATAAGTTTGCACTCTTCTTATAGGTGAAATCATTGCTAGGGTGGATCAACCGAGGGAAGGGATTGTTTAGTAGAGAAGGGAATGCATGAAATTGGAAGGGTGATTACAACAAGGAAGATGGAACTTGAATGAATATGCTATGAAATGTACACACACATATGGTCTTTCAAAGAATACAATAGCGAAATTTTAATTTTGTTGCACTTATTGGTTATTATTTTCCTACCTATTTAGATTATTTGTCTTTTGCAAAATATTTGTGGCAAATGCTAAATAAAACACTACTCCAACTTCACAGAAAAATAATTAACCACAGGTACTCAAAAAATTATGCACACACACAAATAGTGAACTCAAGTATTTTTGGACAAATGTCCCTAGAAAAACCGTGAAGGGAAAATCAATTCTGTAGATGAGGGTTTTAATTATTAAATTCCTCAACAAAAATATTACAATTGGTTGTCGTAAAATGGAAAAGCTATGGAAAAATAATTCTGATCACTTTTGCAAGTCACCTTAACCTCCTAGAAGCATTTCGTCCCTCCAGATCAAATTCAACCTCTCTGAGCTTGATTTGACTCACATGTGCGACCTGGTAGGTAAAGTTGGCCCTCCTTGCAACTTGCACTGGCTGGGAAAATTAACTTGGCCTCCACTGGAAATCTTGACTTCTATTGACAAATTGATCCTTCTATGCAAATCGATCTCTCCTACAAATTCTCCTTGATCCAGAATTTCTCCTTCTCTAAGTAATGCAAAATTGTCTACTAGGGTAATTGTCATGTCCCTTCTCAAACACATTTGTAACAGGGTGCTGCTACACAATTTGCACAATTTTGGCTAAGGAAGACAACCCATCATTTTTGACTTAGGGACTTACAAGGCAATTCGACTTAATTTGGTTGATAATGGAATGTGGGGGCCACCCACATGGGAATTCAAATTGGCCCATTCGGATGGCTTGGAAGGAAAGTCGAATAGGTGGATGGAGGGACCCACATGAGGCAAGGGAGGACCAAGGAGTTATAAGGAGGGAGAAACTCTCATTTTGGAATTCGTTCATACATCTTGCAAACAAAATCATTTGACTGCTCACTCTGCCATTTATCCAAGTCAATCGACTGTTTAGCCACGAATCTCTCAAGTGAGAGATTCAACCTCTACTTCGGGGGACCGTTTGTGTCCGCCCTAGAGAGGTAGTTCTACAAGGATTTCAGGAGTTCTGGGGCAGTGACATCGCACCGCCAACCAACACAGTGCAGAGAGTGTGTATTTATGGGTAGCTAGGGGATATGCAGAGGGAGACAGAGGCCAACAGGAATCAGATTGTTTGCCAGAGAGTTAGAGAGCTAAGATAGCAGCAATAAACCAACATTCTTGCTGATTTTTACAATCAACAGAGCCATATTTCCAGCAGTTTGAATCGATGGGCTAGGGGACAATGTAGAGGCCACTCAACAATTTTTTGTGGAGCTTAGGATCATGTGTCTTAGGCCAAGAGCTCACCCAGGAAGTCAGGGATTGGATAACAAGGGTTAGCCCAACACTTTGGGGGAATTTTTGGGAGGATTTACAAGCAATTTCCAGTAGACCGAGTTTTGCAATTGCAATTGAGGTTGGACTCTAAGGGGGTCAAATTTTAGAAGCCTAAACCAACTAAAATCCTTTCTGGGTTTTTGACAATGATCCCAAATATAGAGTTTCATAATTTCTGAGCACCATAGGTGAGGTTTTAAGCCATATCTTTGGAGAAGACAATGTATAATTGTTGGGGATTGAATAGTGCCTTTAGAGGTTGATTTTTGGAAGTCCAAATCGAGCCAAACTATTTATGGGTTTTTGTTGGTTTTGGCCAAGGATTTTTTGGCTAAAGTTTCATCATTTTCTGAGAACCAGATGAGGAGTTTCTTGCAGGCACTTTCCAGGTAGCAGTGAAGTTTTATGGGAAGCACATATCCTTAAAGGAGCAGTCATTTCCAGCATTTGAGATCATTCCATTATCACATGGTTTTTGTCACGCTTGCCATTGAGGTAAGCCCGAGTGCATTCCTCCATACTATTGTACTTTCTCCATTGATTAATAAAATGGATCAGTTGGTTCTTAATTTCATAGTTTTTATGAGCATTTGTTGATTGTATAAATTTTTTGTGTTGTAAATCGTTTCTGCTTTGCATATCACTATTTATTTAAGTTTGGGAAATTACAGTGGTATCAGAGCATGATCTTGGCCCAGCGATGGGAAATTAGCCAGAAGATCATGGAATCTTTGGGTATGAGTGCACAGGGACAGGTGAAACCAGAGACAAATCCATGGCTCAAGGAAAATCCAGTATGTAGAAATTCTGAGGTAGAATTCATTGGGACAATAATAGTTTGGCCCAGTTGAGGAGGGTGATAGACCAAACCCATCCTCACCCTTACAACAAAGACATTAGATGTGAGCAAGCCATGGGGGCGCAACCACCTACATTGTGTGGGGAAAGTCGACCAGATCAGGGTACCAAATCTCCTGAAAATGAGCAGACATGACAAAGACAGTTAGAGGGTGAGACCGGGGGGCACTTTTTCTGGTGGAGACCTGGATTTAGATATCAAGAGCTTGAGGAGGATGGTGAGGATCACATCAATATACCTAGTGTGGCGAATGATTCACCTTTATTAGATATCACTTTGATAGCCCCAGTTGACACCCTGGTGGAGAGGATAGAGCTTACTCACATAGAGCCATTTTTTGAGGGGGTGCCATCCTTGGACTTGATGCCAATAGTTCCTGATGTATATGGAGTTATGTCTGAGCTTACAAGTGATAGATGCCCACGACAGTTCCATCAATTTTAGGTCGACCTTCTAGCTATAAAAAGGAAGGCCACGTTAGTTTGAGAGGTGATTCTACAGCAGAACGAGGAGCTCGAGGGCATGAGAGCAGTTTGTGATGAGTCCACGACCAAATTGACTCACGTTGGGGAGTAGTTGGATTCCCTACTGGTGCGGCTAGAGTGCACGTTGGAGTGTGAGAGAAACCCTCTTTGGGCATACATAGATAGGGCTAGTAGCATTGTTAGGTTACCTTGGACCATTGGACAGAGGGAGACAAAGTTACCTAGCTAGATTTTATGTATTGACCAAGATAACAAGATGAGACGACCTAAGTTGCTCAGGGTGAAACACCCGCATGGTGGGGTTGTTCTATGTGCGGGAGTTCGTGCATTCGATCCCTCTCTTGGGGTTGGGTGGCAAGATAACTTGAGTGGGTACCTGGTGGAGTGGACTGTGGAGATGGTAGTGGACCCAGGTGGAGCTCAGTAGGAGTTTTCAGGCACTGGGGATTCTGGAAGCCATGACTGACATTGGGATTCAGGAGGGACTACCTATCATTTCCCATGCATGTCGGTTGACTACAACCGGGATGGTGTAGTTGACCTAGCATTTGAGCACGCACAGTCACTATGGGAGTCTTGATCAGCACCAGTGCCCAACCAGTTTAGGGGCATACTCTTTTGGTTTTCTTGGTATGGCATTTGTACACAAGATCAATCGGTGATCAACATACTCTGGTGGGAGTTTGTCGGAGGAGGTGCCATTGGTAGGCCACCAGATGGTGCCTTGCATAGATCTGGGGGCTCTTCACTTTTGTGCAGGGCACAGAGGACACAGAGGAGCAGAGCAGTGGTGGCATCACTACTGACATATAGGGAGAGTCACTTCTTGGATCCCTCAAGGGGGATTTGGAGGGAAGATACATTCATCGGTGGGGATAATGATGCTATGGTGGAGGTGATGATACTGATCGGGTGTGGCCTGACACGTAGAGACATAACTCTAGGCCATCATATCTAGGGATGTGTGGGAGCATCTAGCATTGGTCATTGGTCTACAGGTGGGCATGGAGATGCATGGTGGTGTGCAATAGTGTTTTGGACTGCGTTTCGGAGTGGGAGTGCCTCACATCGTAGTGAGTACATGCGGGGAGTGACAAGTGCAATGACACATGTAGGAAGAAAAACAATACATGATGACATATATGTAGCTAAGGGTAGCCAACAGTGTACATGGGTAGGATGTGGTGTACAGTGGCATGTCCAGGAGTACTAGGATGATTGGTGGTATGTAGAGGCGTATGGTGCTGCATAACGAGGTCTTGGAGTGTTTCCTCCAGGGACACCCATGGATAGAGATACCAAGCATACCTTTGCGTGTAGTTCACCCAGGATCGATGGGGACACAAATGAGAGATACTTTAGGGCATCCATGGGGACTCACACTCCTAACCATCTTCTACGTCACTTACAAGAATAGGCGATTTGGTTGTTGTCCTTTGACGCTCTGGGCATGAGTATCATGGAACAAGGAGCTCGCCAAAGATATTTGGATGACACTTGGTGCGATAGAGGGGAGAATTCTCAGCGGGGGCATCAAGTCGGTGTGCAAGTTGACAACCACAAGTCAAGGGATGAGGTGATCACCAACAGGAATGACATATCATTCATCACTGATCCTATTCTTGGGGAGCTGGTCATAGGGGAGACATATTTCACTCTTTCCACAAGGCATGTATGGACCATGCATGAGCAGAGGATATTGTGTATGACTGAGATAGTTGTCCAGTATGTATCCGAGTTCTTGACATTGTATCAACACATTCTCCAAGGGGCGGGTAGTCGAACCAGTGGCGATGGTTGGCAGGAGTAGGATAGATCTACATACACTGAGTCGATTGCATGTATCAGATACCCATTTATTGGTTACATTCAAGGGGTAGCTATTTTGCACACGTGGTTTCTAGTGGTCATCAGTTCTACACAGTGGCAGGCACCAGATATTTTAACATGCCTCAAATTACTTCATGATGTAATTATCCTATATATCGGTGGCATGCCGAGACTAGAGATGAGGGCCAAAGGGATTCCATCAGTTGTCAGGGTTATACTGCAACAAGTTTGCCCATGGGATGCAGGGATTCAGTTGATTGATAAATCACTCACGATGAGTGGAGTCATGGCAGAGAGTGATATAGTTCTCTCTTGGGATGACACGTGGAGGTTCATAGAGGGTTTCATCATATGGGGAGGCAAACATTCTCTTTTGCTACACAGGTTCGGAGTTAGATTTGGATGGGTAGGCCTTGGTGCCATGGAGATGCCAAGGTGGGATGTGTCTTTCCTCTTTCAGTATTCCACCATTGAGTTTTAGGAGAGGAGGATGTTGTCTGCGCACGATGGGGAGTATGACATAGTCAGAGTAGCGCATCATCAGCATGATGGCACCACTCTACGACTAGCAGGGAACTAGGGCATCACAACTCTTCACAACTCAATAACCTTTAGGGATGCGTCGAATATTACAGGGGAGATCATACAGATCTTCTAATGGGATTTAGCGAGTCACTGATGGAGCAAGGGACTTCTGGTAATTGCACTCGGCAGGATAGTGAGTGGAGCGAGGGGAGCTTCATGTTGGACATGATGGCTTGGGATCTTGGTATTGGAGGATTCTTTCATATTAGGATAGCTTTGAGGTCAGGGAAGATTCAATGGCACATCTGGGACCTTAGCACATGTTTGAGTGATAGTGGGGAGCAACAGTTAGAGAGGATGCTCGTTCAGGCATTGCTTGAGGACAAGCGATTTTTGGAGCGTTGGAAGAATTTGCCGGATAAGGATGCCACTTGGGAGGGTGAGCACATATTGGAGAACACAACTTTGAGGTTGCTTTAGGGAAAGAAACATTTTGGAGGGGAGGACTGTCATGTCCCTTCTCAAACGCATTTGTAACAGGGTGCTGCCACACACTTTTGCACAATTTTGGCTAAGGAAGAGGACCCATCATTTCGACTTAGGGACATAGGAGGCAATTCAACTTAATTTAGTTGCTAGTGGAATGTGGGGGCCACCCACGTGGGAATTTGAATTAGCACATTTGAATAGATTGGAGGGAAAGTGGAATAGGTGGATGGAGGGGCCCACATGAGGCAAGGGAGGCCCAAGGACTTATAAGGAGAGAGAAACTCTCATTTTGGGATTCATTCATACATCTTGCAAACAAAATCATTTGACTATTCAATCTGATGTTTAGCTAAGTCAACCAGATGTTTAGCCACGAATATCTCAAGTGGGAGATTCAACCTCTAATTTAGGGGACCATCTGTGGTCACCCTAGAGAGGTAGTTCTACAAGGATTTCAGGAGTTCCGGGGCAGTGACATAGTATTACCAAACAACTCAGAGTAGGGAGTGCGTATTTTTGGGCAGCTAGAGAATAGTAGAGGGAGATAAAGGCCAACAAATATCAGATTGTTTTCCCGAGAGTTGGAGTGCTGAGATAACAACAATAGTCTAGCATTATTACTGAGTTTTACAGCCAATAGAGCCAATATTCCAATAGTTCAAATTGCTGGGCTAGGGAACAATGCAAAGGCTGCTCATAAGTTTTTTGTGGAGCTTAGGAGAAGGTGTCGTAGGCCAAGAGCTCACCCAGGAAGTCAGGGATTAGATAGAAAGGGTCGTCCCCTACACTTTAGGGGCATTTCTGGGAGGATTTACAAGCAGTTTCCAGCATGCCGAGTTTTACAGTTGCAGTTGAGGTTGGGCTCCAAGGGGGTCAAATTTCAGAAGTCTAAACCAACCAAAATCCTTTCTGGGGTTTTAACAAAGATCCCAAATATAAAGTTTCCTAATTTTCTGAGCACTAGAAGTGGGGTTTTAAGCCGTATCTTTGCAGCAAATAATATATAATTGCTAGGGATTGAATAATGCCTTCGGGGGTGGATTTTGGGAAGTCTAAATCAGGTCAAGCCATTTCTAGGTTTTTGTGGGTTTTGGCCAAGGAGTTTGTGGCTGAAGTTTCATCATTTTCTGAGCACCAGAGGAGGAGTTTATTGCAGTCACTTTCCAGGCAACAGTGAAGTTTTCTGGGTAGCACAGAGTGTTAAGGAGTAGTCATTTCAAACATTTGAGATCATTGTATTATCACCTGGGTTCTCTCACACTTTCCATTGAGGTAAACCCATGTGCGTTCATCCATACTATTGTACATGCTCCATTGATTAATAAAATGGCTCAACTTGTTCTTAATTCCAGAGTTTTTATGAGCATTTGCTGATTGTTTAAATTCTTTTTGCTGTAAATCATTTTTGCTTCGCATATCACTATTTATTAATGTTTGGAACATTACAGTAATTCACACCACTAGAAAATCAACCTCTTTTTGCAGAAAAATCAATCTCCAATTCTTCCTGGAAACCATTGTGAAGAATCTCTCCGGCAATCTTTGTTGAAACCCCTATTGCTGATGTCTCTGGACTGCCTCTGCACCCTTGCTATCACTGCAACTTTGTTTCTCGATGTTTTCTCCAAATGACCCAACAATATCTTCTTATAATCTCTTGTTGATGAATCAATGACCATGATATAATATCAATCAATGGCTAAGATCATATTGACCCCATCAAGTGAGTTTTCCAGAATACTCTAGAGGAAAATCAATTTACCACAATTAATACTAATTAACTATGCTTATGTCCCTAGGCTATACTTATTAATTTACTACTTAATTAAATCTAATCAAATCCTTTTCTTGTGAAATCTTTTCTTGGTATTGGAGAAAATGTGTTCCCTAGCATCATAGACATGATTTGAGACTAGAAAACCTATCCGAGATACACAAACTAACACTCCCTCTTAGCATGGAAGGTATTCTGCATAACACCTAACTTTTCTCTGAAGAATATGAACCTTGCCTTCGCCAAAGGCTTAATCAATATATTTTCTACCTTCTCATTTGTAAGTATATACCGTATTTGGACAATATTTCGCTACACATAATCCTTGATGAAGTGGTATATGATGCCTATATGCTTGGACCTGTCGTAAAACATCATATTCTTTGATAGCTTAATGTAGCTCTGGTTGTCACAATGTATCACCATCATCTCTATCCTCTGAACAAACAAGGCTCCTAATAGCTTACGAATCCATATGGCCTTGCTTGTAGCCATGCTCGCTGTTATGTATTCTTCCTTTGCAGAACTCAGTTCCACATAATTATGCTTCCTTCTATACCAAGAAACAACTCTTGATCCCATGTTGAGGCAACACCCTAAAGTGATATTCCAATCCATTGTGTTGCCTACCTGGTCTGCATCAGTATAACCCACCAACCTGACACCATCACCTCGAGCATATCTAATCCCATACTTGTCTATGCCATGCAAATACCTCAACACATGTTTTGTCATAATCCAATGCATTCTCTTGGGCTCCACCATGAACTGTCTGAGAGAGTTTATTGCATAGGATATGTTTGGCTTGGTCTTGATGAGATACATGAGAGAGTCTATCAACTACCTGTACAAGGTGCGGTCCACATCCTTCTCTCTAGATTCTATCTTCTTCCAATTAGTGATCATGGGAGTAGAAATGGCTTTGCAATCCCCCATCCTGAATATTCTCAGGAGATCTCTATACACTATTTCCCTTAACCAAGGGAAATATGTCCATCCATCTACAACATCTCCATGCCTAGAAAATAGTACATGAGCCCCAAATCCTTCATATCAAACTCAATTGCAAGATCGATCTCGCACTCCTCATTGAGCCTCAATGAACCTCTCAGGAACAAGTCATCCATATATAGGACAAGAATGAGAACATCTCCCCCAACCACCAAGTAGTAGATGTTTGAATCTGCCTTTCACTTCACAAAATTGATGCCCTGCAAGTATTTATCGATGTGCTCATACCACACCCTAGGAGATTGGTTTAGACTGTACAAATATCTTTTCAACCTGCACACATTGGTCTCTTTTTTGTGTGCCACAAAGCCCTTCGGCTGTTCAATGTACACCTCCTCCTCCAATTCACCATTTAGAAACATCATCTTGACATTCATCTGATGGATATTGCATCCCATTTGTGCTGCTAATGAGATCACGACTCATATATGTGTACTTTGCCACAAAAAGAAAATGTCTCCTCATAATTTATTCCTTCCTTCTTAGAAAACCCCATGGACACAAACCTAGCTTTGTATTTCTCAATGCTGCCATCTGCACCATGCTTGATATTATAGATCTAGTGTGATCCAACTACTGCACTACCTATTAGTGTTGGTACAACCTCACATACATTGTTCCCCATGATTAAGGAGTACGATTCAACCATCACATCTCACCACACTTACTCTTGTGTAGCCTTTTGATAGCTAGAAGGTTGTCTATCTACTAATTGATTAACTAATTCCATGTGGCTAGTGTAATTCTCAAGTTGTCTCCGTTCTCTCCTTCTCGTCCTAGGATTCCCCACAAACTCCTATGCATCTCCGAGTGTCTGCTGAACCTCCTGGTTCCTCTTGCCAATAGTGGAGTTAGGAATATCCACCTCCACATCCTCCTGATGCATCTCCCTAATCTACTATATTAACTTCTCCATGCTTTGTGAAGCCTCATGAACACTTTCACCTAAAATCATGATCATACTAGTCACTGTACTCGTGCTTTGTTTCTTCCCCCAATTCTATTACCAAACTCTAGGAGCTTCTGTTGGCTACTCACTCTGATCTTTAGTTATTGGTAACTTTTTGTACCTTATGTATGCTTTGTACTCCATGAATTTGACATCATGCCTAACTATAATCCTCTTGGATTCTGAGATGAAGATCTTGTATGCCTTTGAGGTTTTGTTGTAACAAATGAAGTAACCTTGCTATTTAGTTTGATCCAACTTTGAACATGTCTCATCTAGAATGTGACAGTATGCTAGGTAGCCAAATATCCTAAAGTGATTGACATTTGGTTTTTTCTCGGTGAATACCTCCTCGAGTGTCATATTTCCAAGTGCTCTATGTGGGACCCTATTTTGAATGTAAATTGTTGTATTTCATGCCTTTGTCCATAGATAGTGTGGGAAATATTGGTCACACAACATCACTCTCGCTTACTTCGAAATAGAAATTATTTCTCTCAACAACCCCATTCAGCTATAGGTTGTAAGGAATCACCCACTCTCTCTTAATTCCTGCCTTGGTACAAAACTCCTGGAATTATTTTTTGGTGCACTCACCTCCATTGTCTGATCAAAGAGTCTAGATTTTTTTTCCTATCACATTCTCCACCAGAGCCTTAAACTCCTAAAAGTAATTGAAGACCTCATCCTTAGTCTTCAAGAAATATATCAAGTCTTCCTAGAGAAATCATTGAGAAAAGTAGAAAAGTAATCATACCCCCTGAGATATTTCATTGACATTTGTCCACAGATATCTAAATTCACAAGGCCTAATATCTCCTATGATCTAATATCACTCCTTGGAAAAGTTTCTTTTGCAAACTTCCCCAACGCACATCCTCTGCAAACATCACCGTGATTTGTGCTCACCTTTGGAGCACGTATCACCATCTTACGAAGTGGTCTAAGTGCTCCAGATGAATATGGACAATCCACTATGCCATAGCTCCCCTTGGTCTCTCAGATTGTTGTTTCTAATTAGTTCCTTCAAAGTTTCCATCTACAGTTTGTACAACCTACCACTCCTCACCCTAACTTCTATAGGTGACGTCCAATCCTTATGATTTAACAACACCCTCACCCCTTTAAAGATAACGTCATATTATTTTTTCCTAAAGGACTGATATGGAGATCAAATTCATCCCCAATCCTGATTCATTCAACAAATCATGGATAGGTATCTACATTCTATTCTCCCTCTAAAATAGAACAATCCATCTTGCAAATGGGTTTCACTTGGACTTGTTCCCCATATGAATCTGGAACATAATCTCCTCCTCGTTTTAGTTGGAGAAGTATCATCTAACTCTTGTCATGTGGAATGATGCTCCATTTCCTATATACTAGACACCCTATGAAGTCAAGCTAGTCAGACAAGATATTAATAAAAACTCCTAATCCATTTCGCTAGAGAGTTCATCTGTGTCTACTGAAGTTGCTACTTTCTTCTTTCCCTTCTTCATATGAGGAGAATTGCTGACATAATGTCCAAAATCGCGACAATGATAGGATTTGACCTTTGATAGGTATTTCTCCTTCTTCTCCCCTTTTATTTTTGTGCCTTGATGGACCCCTTCTTTGCCTTTCCTTTCCTTGCTAAGTAAACATTATCCTACTCCCTTTCAACATTTGATACCTTGTCGCTGCTACTAGTGCCATTGACCAATCTAAGCCTCAAATCCTCCTAAGTGAAATCACTTCATAGGAGATCCAAATATGGAATTTTGTCTCACCCAGAAATCACTTGGATGAACATGCTCCATTCCTTGGAGAATCCATTGAGTGCTATACAAACTAACTCATAGTCACTAGGATTATCTCCAACTACAACTTGCTTATATCTGAAAGTCGAATTCTAGTGAGGTAGGAAGTCACGTCTTCTCCCTTATGCTACTTGATGGTCCTCAGCCTCTCCTTGAGAATCATCTTCTTGTTTTATGAAGGATCCTGGTACAATTTTACTTTGGCGTTTGACATCTCCTTTGTTGTGCCTTCCTCTATGATATGTGGAACAATGTGGTCCTTGACTCCATCAAGGATTATCCTCTTCATTTTGGAATTCTCCTTTTTATATGTGGCTTACTATTGTGGATCTGTCAGTACAACAATTACATTCTCCACATAATCCTTCAATCTATACTCATCCAAAAATAATGACATCCTGGCCTTCCACACACCAAAATTTGAGGCTCCATTCAACCTGTCTTGATCTCTCAAACTTGCTACGACCATCTCTGGAAAATTTGGAAATATAGCAAGCTCAAATAAAATGGAGAAATAACTGAATAATTTTGAAATGGGTTAAAACTCTCAACTTTCTCTTCCTGTGCTTGCACAAAACTTCCTTCTACCCTTAGGTTCACTCAGATACCATGTGAAATTTTAATTCTTTTTCAATTATTAGTTATTATTCTCCCACCTATTTAGATTATTTGTATTCTGCAAAATATTTGTGGAAAATACTGAGTAAAAAACTACTACAACGTCACAAAAAATAATTGACCACAAGTACTGAGAAAATTATGAACACACAAATAATGAACACCATTATTTTAAGACAAATGTCCCTAGCAAAACCACGAAGGGAAAATTGGAAGTCACCCTGACATCCTGGAAGCAATTCGCCCCTCCAAATCAAATTCGGCCTCCCTTTGAAGCTCGATCTGGCTCACACATGCGACCTACAAATAAACTCGATCCACCTGGAAAATCACATTGGTAAATAAAGGTGGTGGAGAGAGAGAGAGAGAGAGAGAGAGAGAGAGAGAGAGAGAGAGAAGTTGGTTAATTTGGTTTCCGTAAAATGAAAAATAATTATGATCCCTTTTGCAAGTCACCCTGACATCCTGGAAGCAATTCGCCCCTCCAAATCAAATTCGGCCTCCCTTTGAATCTCGATCTGGCTCACACATGCGACCTACAAATAAACTCGATCCACCTGGAAAATCACATTGGTAAATAAAGGTGGTGGAGAGAGAGAGAGAGAGAGAGAGAGAGAGAGAGAGAGAGAGAGAGAGAGAGAGAGAGAGAGAGAAGTTGGTTAATTTGGTTTCCGTAAAATGAAAAATATCCTGTGAAATAATTATGATCCCTTTTGCAAGTCACCCTGACATCCTGGAAGCAATTCGCCCCTCCAAATCAAATTCGGCCTCCCTTTGAAGCTTGATTTGGCTCACTCATGCGACCTACAAATAAAGGTGGTGGTGAGAGAGAGAGAGAGAGATGACCATTGATAATAGAAAAAGAGAAGGCTAAGAGAGAGAGAGAGTGTGGGGACTATATTGGGAACCTATAAGTGAAATGAACTATAGAACAATCAAGTGCACATGAAAGGAAACAATTAGTTATAATCCAAGACAAAAATATATGTTCAAATTTCTAGAACAAATGAAGAACAATCAACATTTAGATAAAATAAGAACTCATAAATGAAAGTACATAAACTGAAAAAAACAAGAATGTGAGAGAAAGTATATAGTTTAAAGATAGTCTATAATCTAGTAGAGTACATCCGACAAATCACACAATAGATGAACAATTAATGAATAGTAAAAAAACATGGATAAGGTGCATGTAATTGTATAGTTCTAAAAATGGCCTTTCTAGGCTTCTCTATAATACTGTCCAAAATTTAGAGTCACCAATTTCCAATCTCTAGTCTTATGTGATTTCAAGGAAGAATAAGAAATCCTAAATATGGGAACCCCAAAAGGGTGTTCAAAAAGTCTAAAAGTCCTTTCTTACATATATATTTACATTATTTATAGACTTGATTTAGTAACTACCATTTCATATTGTTTAGTTTCATATTAGGCTAATACAACTCCCCAATTTCCCATAAGTTACAAATATAATAAATGGGAATTTACAAAAATTTAAAAATTAGGTTAACAATCTTCCCCCTTTGATTTGGTGCTTGATGGGAATTTATCAATGTTCTGAATGTGCCAATGGTCTTCATATGATGATGTAATCATTATGACTCAACTAAATAATATGTTCTAGATAATGACATGGAATTATGATGTGGCATGGGAATTGCATAAGATCTTATTCCAATGTAAGACCAATTATGAATTTAAACTATGTCTGTTGCTTGGAGACAAGTGTAACATGTCATTCCATTAGTGATGTTTTCAATGGAGATAATAAAATACCATTGTTCCATATATAATAACTCTTTTGATTCTTCAAATCTTTTTCTTGGCTTGAAATTTCTTTTAGTCTCAAAGCTTACTCAGGTTATTCATCAGAAAATATGTAGGAGGCTCAACCATCTAAGGATTTCTCTTAAAATTTATATATGTTACCAATTTTGTATATATTTTTACCTTGTTTCATCTAGGGCACATCATCTTTCTGAAACAATTAACATGTTCTTGACTCCATGTTCTAGAATTCTTGATTAACTTGGTTATCAAGATCCATTCCCCCTAGGAACATAGCCATTAAAGCTAAGCATGTTTATATATTGCATACATGTGTGATTTTATTAATCTTTTCAGGTAGCTATCTCTCCATGAATTGATGGTACTCTATTGTGTCCCGAGAGAGAAATTATATATCATTCCTCATTGAGACCGGGAATGAGTTCATGGCTATTTTTTGCTGACATTGTTCCACTAACTGAGCCTCATCCTTCTCCATTTCCTCATATATATTCAAGGTTTAGTTGATAGTGATAGAGGGATATCTATATTCCTATTCTAATTATGGGGCTTCCCTTGAGGCCTAAATATATGCTCAGAGCCAATGTTCCAACTAAAACATCATATAGTATACATAGTACTTGAATGCATGTTCTTATTTGTCTTCTAAATATGTAATAGCCAGGTTGAAATCTCCTACAATAATAAACAATAGGCATCCAAAATTAATATTATCTTACAATGCTAGATGTGGAGTACAAATGAGTTTATTTTCAATGCTTGGCTATTTCTATGTAGAAGTAGCAAGTTTTAGTTGCAAGGAGAAAATAAAATAGACAAATTTAACCCAAAAAGAACTCGTAGCCATCATAGCTAAGATATTCAAATTTTTACCAAGATGGTTATGTGTTTCCTAATTGAGACTCTTTTGTGTTCTAATTGGAGAAAAATTAGGGTTTATGGGCATGATAACACTTGTTTATGTTCTCATTCTTGAAGATAGAGAGTTGGTCAAGATTAAATCCAAAAAACTTTAGATGAGAGAATTACGCTGGTTGTAAGCATGAAACCCTAGGTTTAAGAGAATAAAACCTTGGGAATCCATTGGAAAAAGTACCTTGGACTCATAGTGGCCATGATAAAGGATTTTTTGAGTTTTAAGTTACTTGAACATTCATCCCTTTTATCTTGACCCTCACCTGAAGTTAGGTCACTTTTTCACATGGAAGGCTTAAGAAAAGACTCTTTAAATGAGAGAAAACATTAAGAAACTCATCCTGACTTAGATTGGAATATTAAGGGAGTTGGAGGAGGCCAAAAGAATGACATTGTTTCAGTGAATTTTGACCCTATAACATTGTGAAGAAGGCCAAGATAGCCTAATAACATTATAAATTGTTGAGTTGTGTTATATTCTTTCCACGACTAACCTACGTAGTGAACCGGAGGGTTAGAGGGGGGGCGGAGCCCCCCCTTCATTGCATTGATTGCACAGCGGGGGCAACAACCCCCCCTGTCTGGGGGGTTTGAGGGGGGCAAGTAGCCCCCCTCTACGTGGTTCGAGGCAACACCCCGGGAAATATTTTTTTGGACCCTATATTAGGTTGGGCGAACCTACCTATGGTTTTCGGTCCATGGCTTTGGACGTGATGGTTTTCGGTCCATGGAATTGGATGCTTCGACATGTATAAATATGTATTGTAACATTGAAAGGAACATAATGAAAAATCAAGCTGGTAGTCCCAGTTTTGGGATCGAGGGGAAAATCTTTGTGTATATGTGTTTTATGTGTTATGCTCTCACATTGTTTATTTTCT
>APFE030665580.1:0-16065 GCA_000404065.3 Pinus taeda
CAGGAAAGGTAGAGAGAACTTGCGTACCCAGAGATAAACATGTTTTTAAGTGACTTTCTCTCTCTTTGAGGTTTTGACATGAAGAGCAGAGGTATGGGGCTTGACAAAGAGGACAATGTGGCTATTGATGAGGCCACATACTGCAAATAGTCAGGGTGACAAAATTCAGTGTAACAGTCTCCTTGTATGTGGTAGTACATGATCTCAAATGAGGTAGGGGAGGCATACCCATACCCACCGAGATAAGTTAGTACAAAGAAGAATGGTGAGCCTAACAATGTGGGATTGAGATATAAAGTACATGATACATGATACACTAGCATGAATGGGCTAGGAAATAATAAAACAGATCCCACATACATAATGCACCTAGAAGAAAAACGTACGCCAGGACTGAATATAATAATGTATGAGTACATGAGATAAAATGCCCCTCAAACTGACATGGGGAGGGGAGATCAAAACCAAGGAAGCCCTACTAAATAGTAAGGGGATCTAAAAATATGAATGGATCATCTGGAGGAGACATGCATGTTATAGGTGTTGCAATTGGTGAAAACCGAACCCATCAAATCTACAGAACTACATTGGCGGTTGGATCAACATCTGTGGTCATCCAAACATGTGGGGGGCTACCTGAAGGGCTACCCCCTCATGAGGTCTCTAGCATCTCACACACACCTAGGAATCACTGGGAAAACTTTCTGGATCACCGAACCGTCAAGCATACAAATCTCAATCGTGTAATAAGGAGATGATGTCGAGCAGATGAGAAACAACCAAATCAAAGGGAAGTAATGAGTCCCTTTTCCTAATTTTAGGCCCAGACATAGATGAAAGAAGGAAACAAGGTACACTACCCTCTATATTACTCTTCTGGACTAAATGTGTTGGGGTCGACAGAAGAGAGTCCGCTAGGGTTAAGGCGATGAGAAATCCTCAACAAAGGTACGAGGGAACATAAAAGAGTGACTGATGCACTGACACTGGGGATGATAATGGAAGGAAACATGGTGGATGGTAGATTGATGAATTCCCTTGTTAGAGCATAATAAAAATTGTTGACTTGGCATATACTAACTGGAATCCGAAGGGGATGCTCAATGACTCAAACATGGGTTTGATAAAGACGAAGTAGAAGGAATGGAGGCCAAATATAAATATAATGGAAGAAATGTGGCATGATGATAAATGAAACACTATAATGAGAAGCAATGTGGACTTGGAACATACTCCATAAGTATAAGGGTTGTTGGGCAATTTAATTGCTTAAATTGCTTTCATTAAATTATAAACCAAGGAAACTCATAAGCTTGTGATGATGCCAGCAAAATATATGCAGGAGTAGGCAACTAACTCTATGTTTAAGTAAATGATTTTTGATTCAATATAATATGCAAGGGAAGAGGCTCCTAATTGAGGAGGTACTAGTTGTCCTTCCCTACAGTAGTATAGGTTGAAAATAAATCATTGATTACATAAAACTAGAAACTTGAAATAAAGACAAGAGAATGAATTTTAATTGTTGTTCAGATTCAAATAGAGAGAGAGAGACTAACTTATTCCCTTGACTGTCCCCTCCTATACTGATCCAAACTAAACTAAGATTCATTCATAAGCATAAGAAATGAAATAACTTGAAACTTAAAAGTAAAAGAATGAATTTCAATTATCATGCAAATCAAATAGAGAGAGAGCCTAACTTAGACCCTTGGTTGTCCCCTCATATGCTGATAAGATTTTAATTTAAAACTCATTCATCAATAAAAAAAAAATCCTCAAACATCTAGGCAATTAAATGAAATAATATCTATTATAAAATAAAATGTTTCTTTGATCCTTTTAGAGTGAGCTCAATTCTCTTAAGAACAAAGTGACAAATTATTCCATATACTACATTAAGACAATTTGTATCTAAAACTATAGAATGGAAATTTATGTAAAATGAAGCTTTATTCTATTCCATCATAAATTGGATACATGCTCCAAGGTCCTCCTTTTGGAATGGAGGAGGTTCTCCTATTTATACAAAAATTTAAGCAACTAACTAATTAATGGGGATCCACAAATCCCTCATATCGTTACAACCAAAATGAGACACATATTCCTTTATCCATGATCTTTCTCCATGAGATATGCTTGACCCTATCCCAAATCTCCTTCAAATCTTCAAGAGAATTCGAATTTGAGTATTGGAGGCCACATAAGAGTATCTTGGAACCTTCCAAATCACCTACACATGTCACCAAACTCATTCCACCTTTAGGTATAAGCAAATACATGTTATTTTTCAAACTTTTAATCATATATTCACTTTAAATACTTGAAACTAATAACTTTGGAAAATGAAAATATAAAACCATATGGTAATGGAAATATAGGGTTATGTAATGATAATGTGATGAAATGAGGTGACAAAATGAGGATAAAGGTGAAAATGGAGTGAAAATGTATGTTAATTTGGTGGCCCAACATACCCCCCAACTTAAGCTATTGCACATCCTCATGCAATCTAATACATTGATCATGATTTGATCTTTTAAATTGTCTTGCTTTTACATGAACTTTGGCTGATATTTATTTTTTTAACTTCACATGATTTTCTTTTTGACAACTTTGTTCCTTTTTGCAAAGTCTTCTTTCTTGAAAAACATTTTATTACAACATATTATCTTAGTTGGTTCTTGTGTGACAACCAAAATATGATTAGTATTAGTTCTTGTGTAACAATACTTTCACCGTTTTTATGTTGCATCAAAAGACTTTGAAAACATTGAATCAACCATTGATTCTTCGATCATTATTTGCAAGACATGTAACATTTGAATCATAATGTAATAGTAATTGTTTGGAAAAGGTATGTTGGTTAGGATGATATGTGTAGAAAGTACATATATGACATATGGAAGGTGATAATGGAGTATGAATGTGAATATGAACATGGTGAATGTGAATGTGAATGAACATGGTGAAACATTTTTCAAAAATTATAATTCTAGTATTAAAGGAATTGTATGATAAAAAGCTAGAAAAGAACATACATTTACTTACCTAAGTGGACAAACTGTGTATATGTAGAAAAGTGTAGCTCCTGCTGCTAAATCATGGAATGGAGAATACAATAATGTGATCCGTGTCTTGGTTACATACATGATGGATGAAGTCATAAATGTGGATCCTTTATTATTGTTGAATCTTCTACTGAACCATATAGTCTTCATGTCATTCCATATTGTGGCATAATTATTTCCATGTGAATAAATGTGTCGATGTCGAACATGGAAAGAAGTCATTGGATTACCAACCATTGATGAATGTCATTAACCAATGCAAGGCAAACTCACCATTAATGTCAATGAGTGCCAAGGTACCTAAGTACATCTTGCGAAGTGTGAATAGATAAGCTGATGTCAAGCCACTTGCAAGATCCAACGATCAAGGGACATCGGTGTATTCCATGATTGCTGGTGAGAGAGCCTATCTTTAAGGCATACAAGCCTCAAGGTACTACTAAGGACTCTAGCCTTGAACCTAGATAATGTGTTGATGTCGATAGGCCAAGACTTGTTAGAAGGGAGGCCTTAAGGAATCCTCCATCATCTAACATGAGTATGAAATAATGATTTTGAGGGACCATAGATGGAAAATTTGCATTGAAGCAGGGTTGATTTGGAAGAAAAGGAAAATGGGGTGACTCAACTTTGTAAGGGAGCTGGATGACTTTATTCATGGGTTACAGGTTAGTGAAAGTGAGGCAGGAAAATGACTATGAAGGAAAATGAACAATGGATTAAGGTTTTATTTGAAAACATGAAAAGGAAAATGGAATGGAAAATTTATTGACTAAAGAAGTGGGAACACAATGAAGTTTTTATTTACTGAAAACGAGAAGAAATATAATGGTGAATGTAAAGGGAAATGAAGAATCATGGGTGCAATTGAGACACTAACATCTGAAAGGCTTACAAGTGATGGATCTAATTTGACATCATGTGCTCATGCATTGATGTTTCCTCTTTGTTGCTGCTTTGATCATTTTCTTCTGAATGTTTCATCTTTGTTGTTGATTTGATCATTTTCTTGTGAAAGAAATGTCATATTTGAGAGGTTGATATGATGAATATGATGAAATTCTCCTCCTTGGCTTATCCAAAATCATGTCCTCATGCTTGAAATGAGGTCTTTAAAAGACGCTGTTTGCTTTTGGTCATTTGTTTATCTTCTTCGAACCTGCAAAAACTTAGTACTTTTTCTACAATGGAATGTAAAATTATTATAATAGAGAGGTGATAAATCTCTCTATTTATGACATGTACAAAAAGAAATTGAGAATTGGTACTAATGAAACAAATTCATGAAAGAAAAACCAAAATAATTTTTACCTATCTCAAAACTAGTGCCTTATTTTACCTGTTATGTCTTGTCAGCAATTTCTTCATTCTTGAACTATTTCAAACTCTTTTGAAAGCTTTCACTTTGTGTATATCTCACTGAGATATTTCCAATGATGCTTGAATTGTCGAAATTCGATGTCGTATGAGAAAGTTGTGCTTATTTGAAATTTGGGTGAAATAGTGAAAATTGTCAAGAATTTTCTAGGCTATAGGATTGCGCCCTTCCTGCATCTAAAAAAAAAACATCTTTTCAATCTTCTTTAGCTGAGCCATGGTATAAGATTTTCCATTCAATTTGTGATAACATTGGCTTTTGTACCTGTTAGTTGTTATCATCATGCAAGCCTAATCTTCAGCGCTGTATATAACTGATTTTTTTTTAGTTTTCAACTCTGCCCTGGTTGTAACAACATCATAAAAAAAAACTCCTTTGTTCATCGTTCAATAGCTCATACAAACCCCTACTCTATTTGTGTATTAAAAATGCACAATACAAACCCAAATACTCTATTTCATTTACCCATTTTCATGCATCAAATTAGGATTTGATCGAATTGCTTGATTGTATGAACATGTGTAATTAACTATTTGTTTTACCCAAATTACGTGCTTCATTCTTATTCAAAGCCTTAGTTTATGCAATTAAAACTTTATGAACAAACCCTTTATCGACAATTCATGAACATTTATCTTCAGTTCTATTAACTTCATTGTTAGTTTATCTAAACCTTGCATTTGTAACCTTCTGGAATCATGGTTATTTTTCGGCATTTACCTGGCTACTTGCTGGACTCGTGAATTTTTTTAGTGGTCCTCCATATTCCCCTAGCATTTCTCAAAGTTGCTAATTCTTACAAGTGGCAAAGAATTTTAAGAAAAATAATAAACCAACAGGGAGAGGGGAATGAAATTAATTAAACAAACAGGCTTCTCAGCTAAAATAGGATTAGATATAATGGAAGGCTTTGGTGTATATCCATCCTCAGTATTTTTTTTGGTTTTGTTTGTCCTGTTTGATGCACTGGAAGGCCGGGTTGGTCCTTTGGGTTTCTTTTTTTCATGTAGAATCTGGGCTATTCATCTGATACTACTCCACGTGCAAGTTGGCGGATTGCGCAATTGACATCTGGGCAGCTTCATTGGTGGCAATTCTAGTCCACATGGAAGATCTTCAAAGGCTTTGCAATGGCCTCATTAAAATGCACCACGCCATCCTTGGCAACATCTTCCTCTGTTGGAGCAGTTGCTTTACTAGTCTTCACCTCGTCATTATCCACGGTGGGCACTTTTCTTCACACTCATGTCAACATCCTCCTTTGACCGATGCAATGCATTCTCCAACCCTGCAGATTTGAACGCAAGGCATTGTAACTCATTCATAAAACTTGTAACCCATTTGTAAAAACATTATTTGGGGCAAATCGAATGGCGTGACTCCTCTCAACTTTCAAGTGAAGATTAGCAATTGAAATTTCATTGGTAAAGTCAGCAAAGTCAAGTCTAGATGTAGTAGATGGCCTCAACAACTCATAGATGCAGATGGCCTTTCTGTTTGGTTCTCCCACATTTGCCCCTTCACACAGTTTTCAAAAATGTAGTTGGAGACCCATTCTTTGTAGCTATAAAACAAGCTACTCCAAACTCTCAATTAATACCAAAGCCACTATTACGATCACGATTACAAAAGCCTGATTTTAGCATGAGGAATTGGCACGATTTTCCCTATTTTACTAACTGAACCGTGATTTTCCTCATTGGCTAGATCGATTTCATCTACATCTCTGATTTTGAAGCTGGAGATTATTCATGCCACATTTCCGCCTCATGCCCGAAATTTTCTCCATGATTGAGCCCACGATTTCCCTAAAAGAGGGGATATTCCCAACTTCCATTGGCACTTTTAGATCAGAAGGAGTGTGGAAAATGCCTTCTTCTCATCGCTACACAAATAAAATGATGAATTATGCTTTCAATATTTTTTTTCAAATGACATGGACAGGCGAGATATTTTTTTGAGATGGTCATTGTTTTTGCCAAGAAGCCTGAGGTTTTTTTATTTTTATTTTTAAATATCTCATCCCTTGTAAAAGGTTGTCACAAAATATGGATTGATGCACCCCTATTTCAAGGTACAACCAAGTGTAGGCTACATGCAGGAGGCAGTGCAAACTTGTCCAGGATGGCCAAGTAACGAGGTATGCCTATTGTCCCTAAGTGGGTAGCTTATGAGGCAGAGCAGTTTATGGCATAAACTAGCATCCACTTCTTCATCGAAATGTTCATAATCCAGATCTAGCAATAGTTTACTATCGGAGGGTCTCTAATCATGCCCAACAATTTCTAGTGCCATCATAAGTTTTCTCAAAGAAAACTCTATTTGATTAAACTCTCCAGTAGCTCAGCCTTGTACATCTTCAACATTCCACTGTTCATCTTGCCGCCATTTGGCACAATGTTGATATCATCGATCATGGGAAAATGCTCCGCCAAATGACCCTTCTTCACTTTCTTCTCAAAATCCACATAGGAAAGATACTCATCAAAGAAATTGTCAATAATGTATTGATTGTGAATGGACTTGGCTTTCTATATATATATATATATATATATATATTATATATATATATATTATAATATAAATATATATAGTTTAAAAACTAAAAAAGAAATACTATACTTATTTTTTTAATTATATGTTTTTTTTTTTTTTTTTAATTAGTATCTTTAAAAATAAATTAATTTTTTTATTATTTTGTACGGTTATTTTTTTTTAATGATTTTGTTTTTATGTTTTATAAAAGAGAAATCTAGTTTAGATTTTTTTTAAATAAAAGTTTATTTAAGTTTTTTATTTTATTAACAAAAATCATTTATTTAACAAATAAGTTGGAGATCATTTTGTTTCTTTACAATCAATAGCAATTTTAGATCTTCTAGTCATTATTTTTCAGATCTATGATTTTTATTGTAAAATTTCAAGGCTAACTTATTCAATTTTCTTTTCTGATCTTCCAGGTTGCAACAAGGTGCGAGAAGAGGGCATACTTGAGAATTTTGACAATTCTTTATACATTTGAAATTTTGAATTTGAAAAACATAGTAAGAATTGATCTCAAACCTCAAATTTTAGTGCTCTAAACTCCACTTGTTTTCCTTCTTCACAATTACCTCTTTGATTGTAGATCTTCCTGCCAATGGTTAGTGAATGAGGTGGCTCTTACTGCACCACCAAAATTTCCAAGAAATAAATGAAATCAAATTTTTGAAATCAAAAACTTTAAGAAACTTTCCAAGCTTGGTTTTATTTTCCTATTCTATCCTACTCCCTTTTGATAAAGATATTTTTATTTTTATTTTCAAGTGTAGGAGTATTTCCAATGAAGCCATTTATGGATCAAAGTCTCTAGTATGCTCACATCCAAATTTGAAAAATATACATGAATGTTTACAAGGATATGAGAGATCAATTGCACATTTGGATTAAATGTTAGGATTCATTGAAGAATGGAAGAATGTTGTGGCCTAGTCACCTTTTGAAACCATCTTGAATGTAGTCCTCATTCTCTTGACTCTCCTCCAAATGCTTGAACATCATTCTAGATCTCCTGTCCATAAATGGATTAGTTCAACACTTTTATACTGACAAGATTGATTGAAATTTATGCTTCATCCTTTCAACATGAGTTAGCTTTTCCAAAGAAAAATATTGGTACTGAATTAAATTCCTAATGCTTAATCCTTTACCACCATCCCCGGCAACAACGCTAAAATGTTGGGCAATTTAATTGCTTAAATTTCTTCATTAAATTATCAACCAAGGAAACTCGTAAGCTTGTGATGATGCCAGCAAAATATATGCAGGAGTAGGCAACTAACTCTATGTTTAACTAAATGATTTTTTATTCAATATAATATGCAAGGGAAGAGGCTCCTAACTGAGGAGGTCCTAGTTGTCCTTCCCTACAGTACTATAGATTGAAAAGAAATCATTGATTACATAAAACTAGAAACTTGAAATAAAGACAAGAGAATGAATTTTAATTGTTGTTCAGATTCAAATAGAGAGAGAGAGACTAACTTAGTCCCTTGATTGTCCCCTCCTATACTGATCCAAACTAAACTAAGATTCATTCATAAGCATAAGAAATGAAATAACTTGAAACTTAAAAGTAGAAGAATGAATTTCAATTATCATGCAAATCAAATAGAGAGGGAGCCTAACTTAGACCCTTGGTTGTCCCCTCATATGCTGATAAGATTTTAATTTAAAACTCATTCATCAATCACAAAAAAATCCTCAAACATCTAGGCAATTAAATGAAATAAGATCTATTATCAAATAAAATGTTTCTTTGATCCTTTTATAGTGAGCTCAATTCTCTTAAGAACAAAGTGACAAATTATTCCATATACTACATTAAGACAATTTGTATCTAAAACTATAGAATGGAAATTTATGTAAAATGTAGCTTTATTCTATTCCATCATAAGTTGGATACATGCTCCAAGGTCCTCCTTTTGGAATGGAGGAGGTGCTCCTATTTATACAAAAATTTAAGCAATTAACTCATTAATGGGGATCCACTAATCCCTCATATGGTTAGAACCAATATGAGACACATATTCCTTTATCCATGATCTTTCTCCATGAGATATGCTTGACCCCTATCCCAAATCTCCTTCAAATCTTTAAGAGAATTCGAATTTGAGTCTTGGAGGCCACATAAGAGTATCTTGGGACCTTCCAAATCACCTACACATGTCACCAAACTCATTCCACCTTTAGGTATAAGCAAATACATGTTATTTTTCAAACTTTTAATCATAAATTCACTTTAAATACTTGAAATTAATAACTTTGGAAAATGAAAATATAAACCCATATGGTAATGGAAATATAGGGTTATGTAATGATAATGTGATGAAATGAGGTGACAAAATGAGGATAAAGGTGAAAATGGAGTGAAAATGTATGTTAATTTGGCTGCCCAACAAGGGTGACACATCTCAGACGCTTTGAACAAGGGTGAATCGATGATGCTACCACATGGGGGAAGCATGTTAGGGACCATAAAAACATGAGTAAAATATGGTTACTCATGACAAAAATCGACTTGAGAGTCAACCAATGCAAAGGGAAATTGGTACCAGAGAATGGGTGGCTCTAATGAAGAGATTCGATTTTAAAGGGCGACAAAGTGAAACTTCATGGAAAAAATGGCTTCTAGGTGAAGTGTTAAATTACTAAAAACCAAGAGATACCCATTATAGAACTTGGTGAGATATTTCCAATAGTGTTGATGATTTCTCAAATGGAGCTATGATTTGGCCATAGTGGGCGACAAAAAAAATTAGGGTTTCTCCTATAAAAACGCTTCTTGCCTCCAAATCCAATTCATTTTCATAGTGAGCTATGGAGAATTTGGAGAGGATGATAAGGCCCTACATCTTGTGGAGATCATATCAGGAAAACCAATTGTCAGAATCAGGATCTGCGAGTTGGGGGTAGGTGGCCTAATCATGCTCATCATTTTCAGTGGTTTAGATTTTCACATTAGGTCCCCGGGTTTTTCTAGGAGACCCCTACCTTCCCTTATGGTCATAACACACTATTTTAGGAAATATCTATGTTTCAGAGTGCATAAATGGGGCCAACAAGTGTACTCAACACAAATTTTGAGGGAAAAATCGTTCTCTAGACTGAGAGGGTGGGAAGGACTGTGGCCTGCTTGGAACTGAGTTTAAGTGCATCCAGGACTATCTTTTGTATTCTGAAATGACAAAACTTAGTGGTGTCTTGCAGGTATGGTAGACTTAATGATATCATGGTGAGAAAGAGAGTTTGATACCCTTCGTGCTGAGATTCAAGGGAATCAAGTAGTGAGAGGGATATTGACATGATGTGGCATGGTAAAGTTCTTGGAGAACCCACTGATGAGGGATGGTGAGCCCTTTCTATCGAGGATAGTGAGCTATTGGGATCTAGATCAAGAGGCCTTTGTAGTGCAAGGGCACCAGATCAAGCTCACGATCTGGGATATATAATTTTTGACTAGACTGCCTCCCTTAGGGGTGGTAGGGGAGATACATCCAGTGCTACCTCTTGGGAGGCATATTGAGGAGTTTTCTGAGTGTCATTGTATACAGGGTAGTGGTGCAATGGGTAAGACTATCTGAATTGATGACATGGAGAGATTGGACACGCAAGCCATATCTGTAGCAGTGCTATGAATTTATGGTAGCCATGCCTTCCACCATATTACTGGAGGGTAGATGACATTGGTGGAGAGTGTTTTTGGAGGGACCTACTATGGATGGGGCCAACTATTTCTATCATCATTGAAATGATAGTTGACATTATGCATATGGGGGACCAATGATAGATGTTCGTTTGGGATAGTCTTATGCTCTCTCTTCTTTGAGAAGATCCCTACTATATGACCTCATGTTCAAATCTGTGAGGGGGGCCTGTAGGAGCCCAAGATGCGCCACTGGGGGTAGCTACTGAATTGAGGAGGTGGAGGGAGAGTCAGGCGAGTGTTTCGACCAACTTTTTTTTCTCATTAGAACCAGATGCTGCTATACATAGATGACTATCCATACAATGACATGCATTAGGGAATTTTTGAGGTCTAAAATGGGCCTCATAAGAAAAATGTATAACCAAAATAAACTTTATAAGAACAAATAGGATTCAAGATGATGATGTCAACCATGGGGGTGATTCACCATTTTCGAAGTAAAAAAGTAAAAATATTAAAAAATAATAATATAATAAAACTAGTTTTTCAACACATATTTTCAACTTATCTACCTATGGTTTTACTCAAATTGCGAGTGGGAGTACTCATTGGATAGAAAATTTAATTCCTCATCCAAGGAGTACCCATGTTTCATATTTTCGATGGACCCTGCTACACGAAAAATGAGAAATACATGAAAAAATGTGATTGTAATCACATTTTTCATGCATTTCTCAATTTTCATGTAGTAAGGTCCATCAAAAGTATGTAACATGGGTACTTATTGGATGGGGAATCAAAATATGCATCCAATGGGTGTTTCCACTCGAAAATTGAGTAAATCCATAGGGAAATAAGATGAAAATATGAGTTGAAAAAATAGTTCTTTTTTTCCCACTAAAATTTGATGATGTAATGTAATCTTATTTTATTATTTCCACTATTATTTTATAATTTCCTTAGGAGGCCCATTTTAGACATCAAAACTCCCCTAATGAACTATCTGGGGGATCTTGGCTTACCACTTCCACTGGGACAAGCATGGGGCCTAGATGGTAAGTGAAAGTTGCTATATATTTGGTGCATTTATCATTTAAGAAATGTGTATATGATACTAATTTATAAACATTGTGAAATGCAGATATAACACTAGTGAGTTGGACGGATATGTAGGACAAGCTTCAACACCTGGGGCTACATATTAGGGTGGAACTTCATCATGACAAAGGTTAGATGTCAGGGCTATGTGGGAGGACCTCCAACATAGATACGGTGTACTACTGATTGGGGTGGCAGAGTGCAGATGGAATGATCTATAGGATCGATACATAGATGAGTGCACTGGTTTTCCCCCAGAGTGTCAAGAAATCATATGGCGCCTTGCGATGGTCGGTCAGGAAGTACGAGATCTACAGGTTGGTGGGATGGATCCGTTGGCTTGAGGATCTCTAGATGATAGTGTTGTCTAGGTAAATACTCTCCATAGATAAAGACGGTCCCTCTGGAATCAACACACCTGTTCAAGGAAAAAGGGTAATGAAAGGCAGGTCAATGAAACTATAATTTGAAAATAAGTGCTATCATTTCTTTTGTAAAAGCAGAAAACATGATGGGTGAGAAAAGTAAGTAAAACATAAAAAATATTTAATATCATAGAAAGATAAACATTCTTAGGCAATAACTAGTGACTCCAAATAAATACAGTGATGCACACAAGCCAATAAATCAACGGTTGGTGAAACTCATCAGAGAATCTGATTGAAGGAATGGGTGGAAAGGGTTATATCTTCCCTAGTGGGGTCACCATTTTATTTTCTAGGTAAATCCTCTCTACAGACGGAGACAATCCCTCTAGCCTAATGAGTGGGAATAGAAACCTATGTGACAATCTACAAGGATACTTTCCTAAATTACAATCAAAATGAGAGAAGAGGAAGATCACCTACCTCGTTCTGATGTTATAATGTGTCCCTTTTTTCAAGATCTCAAATCACTTGCTCCTGAGGTTCAGCTTTACCGCTCGTAGTGTTTTAATACTTGCATAAGAGATCAAAGACACAAAAAAGAATACAAGTACACCAAGCATAATCAAAGGTAATCCACTTAACAGATCAAGGAGCATTAAGATAAATGATGTATTAACACAAACATTTATTGAAAGTGAACCAACAATTTTATATATTAATGAAATAAAGAAGGAAGCATACAACCAAGCCTTGATGCCATTAAGCTCTCCTTGAATGAATGTCCAAGTCCAAGTTGAACCTCTCTAAGCACTCCTTATCTAAGCCAAATTAGTACCATGTAGGCACTATCTTAGCATAAGGGTGAAAATAATAAGATACCAACCATTTTGGAATTGGAGAGGATGAATATATAGGCAAGGAAAGGGAGTTACAATCCCTCCAAAGATAGGACAAGGCCCTCACCTGAAGGAGGTAGCTCACAAGAATAAGATCAAAAGGAAATATTGAGATAATGCGACCACATCCACACCAAAAAACCTCCATCTCATTGTTCTGGAAGCCTCTAGATCATGAAGCTTCTTTTCCTCTTTGGGAAAAATTGACTTTTAGGGATCAGTGCGAGTATCCAAGTAAAACATATGCTGGCTACGCGAGGCTAGTATAGTGCAACTCATGACCACTAATAGTTTCCAGTTAGAGTAGCGCTAGTCCTGAAATTTGGGCTTTAGAGCTTACTTCTTCAGGGAAGGCTCAAGGCACATTTCCATCATTATTTTAGAGTAAAACATATGCTGGCTATGTGAGGCTAGTATAGTGCAACTCGTGACCAGTAATAGTTTCCAGTCAGAGTAGCGCTAGTCCTGAAATTTGGGCTTTACAGCTTACTTCTTTAGGGAAGGCTCAAGGCACATTTCCATCACTGCTTTAGGGAGGATATGAACTACATATCTGGATGGGTACACTGCACGATTGTGAAGTTTCAGGTACTTTAAGGTATGACACAGGGAAGTACAGGAGGTGTGACAAAATATTGTGTAATAGATAGTGACTAGGCATAAGGACATGTGGGCCTGCATTTTTTTTGATAACATGCTAGTGGGCATGTCAGATGTATTTAGAGTAGTGAACTCAAAACAACTTATAGGATGTATATATTATAATACTATATATATATATATATTAATATGTGTTGTGTGTGTGTGTGTGTGTGTGTGTGTGTGGTGTGTCTATCTCTCTCTCTCTCTCTCTCTCTTATATATCATATAATTATATATATATAATATATATATATATATATATATATATATATGATATATATTATATATATATATTATTAATATATTATATATATAATATAAACATATATAGTATTATATATATAATATATATATATATATAATATATATATATATATATATTATATATTATAGATATATAGATATATATATGATAATGCATCTTTTGTTTGACGAATGTGGTTCGTCTTGTTTCATGGATGCCTGCTTACATTTGATAAATGCCAATTTATAATGTTATTAGAAATGGTATCTACATAGTGATTTTTGGCTCTAGTTACATGATTGAATGAATTGGAATCAAATTCATGAATCAAAATATTAACTTGTAGATATTTTCTAAATAGGACAGGATTATGCACACGATAAACACCATTCAATTGCATGACAAATAGAAAGGAATCTATATAAACATGAAGGTGAAGGATGCAATGATCAAGAGCATCAACTGAAAAACCTATCACTGCATCATATTTGGCCCGGTTACTAGTGGCAGATCCAATGCAAATTCCGTTGGAGTGGACCAATGAATGCATGGATGTAAAAATTTCCCAAGTTGTTGAGGCAAGATTCCTGGTGGAGTGACTCACACCATTGGCGAAATAGATATAAGGTGTGGATGATGGATCCATATGAAAGACATGAGAAGAAAATGTGTAAGAAAGTGTGAGATGAAAGCTACCTAAGGCATAGATACACACACTTCAATGGGAAATTCTATGGGCAAAATTTCTTGAGGTAGAGCGCATTTCAAGGATTAGGAAGGATTTAGCCTTCTAGATCCCCTAATAGGTATGCCCCTTTTTCCAAACACTTATGGATGATATAAGGCCCTAGCCATAAAGGTTCAAACTTTCCGCGTGCTAGGACATCATGAGTTTGGTCATACATGAGAACAAGGTTACCTTCATGGAAGGTATGAGGGTGGAATTTCCAATCATACTGAGCTTTGGTACATTGTTTGCCACTTTAGTGGTTTGTAATGCAACACAATAGTCTTTGGAAGCATGCTCAAACATGATGAGCCATTTTTCTAAGGGTTGGGTGTTTGGGAGGAGTTTGAATGTAAAGTGAAGGGAAGAGATTTCACACTCGATTGGTAAAAATGCCTCCTCTCCAAAAATGATATGGAAAGGAGTGAATCCTACGGTGGTCTTGACAGAAGTTCTATAGGCCCACAGTGCAGTGAAGAGCATTATATTCTAGTTGGTCTTATGTTTATTCATCGTCTGTTGAAGGGTAGTCTTAAGGATGTAGTTGATAGCTTCAACTTGGCCATTACCTTAGGGAAAATAAGATGATGGATATTGGTGCTCAAAGGCCAACAGAGAGGATAGACCACGCCATATTTGATCTTCAAATTGTTGATCATGGTTAGATACCAATTGTTTTAGAACCACATTTGGTAAAATAGTTGAAAACCACAATAATATTCTTGTGGTTATTAGCGGATTGGGGTCGACACTCCATAAATTCAATAGCCCATTTATAGAAAGGCCCAACTACGACAACTAGATGTAGGGGAGCAGGTGGATCTCTCTCCTTAGCGGCATATAAATCACAATTGGGACAGTGTTTGACTGCCACAATGCAGTCACTGAAGAGAGAAGGCAAAAAGTACCTAGCATGCATGATTTTCTAGACAGTGGCCATTCCGGAGGGGTGGTCACCACTAAAACTACCATGGTAGGAATTAAGCACTTGCTTAGCTTAAGGATGGGTGAGATAATGATGAAGGAAAATATCGACACCGCAATGATAGAGATCATCACTAATCAGAAGACTAGGCGCATCGATGGTGAATTCAGAAATAAGCTTGGCAAGGGCCAAACCTTCCTTACTTTTGGGGGTGATAAACTCAAGATAGTATTCTTGAAGGATGGAAATCCAATGGGCATGCTTCTTACTAATGATCCATCGACTCAGTGGGAAAGCCATTGGGTTTGAGTTAGTCACTAATTTAGTTGTATGGGTGAGGATGTAATGGCAAAGTTTCTGGACGGAGAACACGACAACCAACACTAGATTTTCTTCATGTTAGTAGGACATAGGGGGTCCGTTGAGGTTATTACTAACATAATATATGACATGTTCTAATCCTGTTGAATCTTCTTGTATTAGTACCCCAACAATAAATTATGTGCATGCAAAGATGTACAAGATTAAA
>APFE030665583.1:0-12888 GCA_000404065.3 Pinus taeda
GATCTTGATTAGTGTCCTCTCTCTAATAGTTCCTTCTTCCACTTGGAGAATGATGATAGCTTACTCATCCCTGGTCGGAAATAGAGAGGCAAGTGTTAGAGAGGAAGCTTCTGGAAGATTCCATGATCTTCCACCTCGCATTTTTGTCCCTGTCATTTGTCTATTCCCGGCCATCGCACCCTACAGAGGAGAAAATCAGTATGCATCAAACCTTGTACACTGGGAAGGTGATATGCATCACACCCTCTACATTGGGCTTTCAGTATGGTCCAGTTTTGACCATTTATGAGCATTTTTCAGTGGAGAACTTCTGGGAGATGATGTTATCAGTTTACCTTGTTCCTTTAGGCAGTGAAGCAACACTTTTAGGGACTTAGGGGCCCTCAATTTATGGACATTTATGGTTAGGGTTGAAGTGCCCAAAAATTTCTATAATAGGCATCAAAGACAAGAGTAGTCACAGAGGACCGATATTATTTGACTAGGAATCCAAGATAAAAATATTCCTTGAAGGACATACCATATGAACAACCAAGTGGGGTATGTTCCTTGAGAGACAATGATGGAGGTGCCTATAAATCAATGGTCTCACCTTATGGAGAGATATATCTATTAGTCAAGGCCTTGTTATGTGACAATGTTGGATGATATGATGATAAATAGATGGGTTACCAATCTAACTCTTCTTACGATAAATATTCATATAAAGAATGTCCAAGTGCCTTATATGGATTATGAATACCTTCATAGTTTAGAGGGAGTGTTGAAATATGGACCTAGTTCAGTATTGATAATGGAATGCTTAATAATGAGCTTATATATTGCATTTAATGAGAAAAATACATTTTGTATTGTTGTTCTTAAGGCATTAGTTTCATGCTAAAGGAAAATTATTTTTACGTCAAGATCCCATTTGAGCTCATAGGGCTTGTCATTGAATCGAAAATTTATTAAAATCATTATCATGTACGAAAGACCCATTTGGGGAATGTTACATATTTTAAAGAAATTTATTTGAGTCAATGTTAGAGTCAAAAGACCCTCCAAGACCTGGTCAAAAGTGCTACATCAAGTCGACCTCCAAAAGGAGAAACAAGCCTATCTAGAAGGACATGTTGACTTAGGAATGATGACACATCAGCCTAGTATCGTAGGACATGAAGCTATATATAGGAGGGCTTGGTCTTACTCAAGAGATCATCCCACAAATATCTAAAAAAAGGAGAGAAGTGTGAATAGGAAAGGAAGAAAGCTTCTTAAGCAGTGAAGAGAAGGAGAAGAAGTTTAAATAAATCTTCTTAAGCAGCGAAGAGAAGGAGAGAAGTTTAAAGTATTGTAGTATTATTTTGGATCGTTCATATAAAATGTATGACTCTAGATAACATTTCAAGGTTAGGTATTGCATATCTTGAAGGATCCAAAATATATCCCAAGGAAAAAAAATGCTAGTTGAATTCTCAAGAAGAAGAGTCCAAGACAAGCGAGGAGAGAAGCCTCAAAAATCTGCCCCAAAACTCAAATGAGTGGGATCTCTGAAATTGAAAGTAGAATGAAAAGTGGAGGCCTATAATAAGAGGAAAAAATTGAAAAAGAAGCCAAAAAAACAGGTGTATAAATCATTTTTACTAGTAGTGACTTCGAAGAAAGAAAATACGTTCAAGAAGAATTTTCACTTGATCTTGGAGAGGTTCTTTGGCAAAGGATCTAGGTTTTGGAATTATTCAATTGAAGAGTCTATAAGAATAGTGTTTATTTTTGGTATTCCTCTCAGAGTTGGAGATGTTTTGGCCTTGGATGATGGCATATATCTTCTATCATTTTCTTTATTTTTATTTATGGTTTTGTATTTGTTTGATCATGAAAAACACTAACAATAAAATGTAAAATAATAAGCTTATTAAGTGAAGTAAAAAGGCATCGCAAACAGTTACCAAAGAAGACAAATGGCCCTACGTTGTTGCCCCTAAATTTCTCAACATGCACAAACAAGAAAGAAATCCTTAAGATGACTTGAGGGCTTATCCAAGCCACACTAAAGTTTTCCCACGTGCAAGGGGAATTCTAGAAATTTAACCATTAATATAACTGCAAATTAATTTTAAGAATGGAAGAAAAAGGGAAGAAATCCTAAGCCTCTCTCTATTAGGAAGATGTAGGTCTAAGCCAATGGAGAGAAAGATATTTAACTAATTTGGATTTTAAAATATCTCTGTCTAATCATTAATTTCAGGTTAATCAAGTAGTTCTACTAGTTAATACTGTGATAATGAAACATCCTATATTCAAAGAGATTAAAACATTCAATGATTAACCACAAGAATTAGAAAATAGTTCACTTCATTCCAATGGAATTTAAATCAAATTTTTTATAGTAGATTTATGAGTAAAGAGTTACTCATAAATATGAATTGAGCCTACCAGAAAAAGAAAAAAGAAAAAAAAGAACAACAAATATATGAGGCTAATGAACTAGATATCTAATCCAAAAAGCATTCACCCTCACATAAAACCTTAGCCTTGAAGATGAAAATCATTTTAAGGAGGTCTTTCATCAAAAAGATAAAACTTCCATTTGAAATAAAAGTATTTAAATACAAATTAATGAAACCTCTTCTCTATGCTTTGCCCCTTGATTTTATCTCCAATAATATTTATGAAATCATAAGATCTCCTAGTAAAGGGAGAAGGTGGCAAAAGTGTAAGCCCGACATCCAATTACAAAATCTAGGTTTGAAAAGAAAAAATCCTGATAACCATGAACTTTTAATGGCAATGTGTAGCTTAGAATATCCTTACAAAAGTGTTGATATCTCTTGAGTTGCAGAGGAGAGGAACTTCCTCCTCACTCTAAAAAACATTATTTACAAATTATAAAAAGACACCAAGAATGGAGGGATATTAAAAAAGTTTTGGATCCCCTTATTTTATAACTTGGCTTTATAACATTAATCTATTTTTATTTACCATTGTTGCTTTGGGTTTACAATTTTTTTTTTCTAAGTAAGATTAAATCTATTAATGTAACAGATGGTACAGAGAGTTCTAGGCATAAGAGTGCTGCCATACAGTCAACAAGATGTCAAAAATTGAGTTGGCTGCAAGGGGAAACTGGCCTAAGAAGCATTTGAACGCTGCCTCCCAAGAGGAAATTATCCTTGAGTTGACAACTGTAAGCCAAAATATCGAGCTTCCCAGCAAGGGAAACCGAATCGTACATAGATTAAGAACTAATTTAACTACAGAGACCAGCTTAGACACACTTAGATACATAGGCGACAAAACTAGCAAAATGCTCAGAAGGCTAGACATGATGGCGAGGAAAAGAAGAGGCACTAGAATCCATAGTCATCGGAGGGTGATTCCTCTTCAATTCTGCACCACCCTCCTTCCTTGTCATAAGGATATGGATTGGGACCCGTTTGAGAAGCATTATCCACTACTACACGCTCGCCTGCAGTCGTCCTAGTGTTCTGGAGTTGGCCAGAGCTGCTTCCATCAGGATCTAGATCGGGAATCCTTTGAGGAGAGTCATCCACCGCTTCACGCTTGCCTGCAGTCGTCCGAGTTCTCTCGAGCGGGCCAGAGTTGTTGTCATCGACCAAGCGAGAGGGATTATTATCTACGGGCACAGGAACAGGTGGAACATAAGAGGAGGTGTGTGGGATGATAGGGGGTGCAGAAGACGGGGGAGAGGCGATGAAAGCAGGCCGAGGATCAATGTAATGGTTAGAGGCGAGGGTAACATTCCACGGGGAGGGAGGGAGGTGACGAGCTTGACCACATCCATGAATACAACAGGGTGCACATTCACTGGGATTACGAGAGGGGGATGAGTAAGAGGAAGGGGAAGGTGAGGGATTAGGCCTAGAGCCTCCTTTGCTACATCTCATGCGGTGCCTCAGCTTTGGAATTGTAGCACAGAAGTCGTGAGAGCCGATGGAAATGAGAGAGGGTCCCAACAGAGGAAGGTGGGGGTGAAATCCGAATAGATCACAGAGGAGCTGAGCACAAAACGGGCTAGGCGATTGATGATATCCAGGGATGAAATTAATGTAGGAGGCTAGCGGGTAGCACTTTCCAACCGTGGTGCGAAGGCTGTGCACTTCAGCTTCTGGCGAACAACGAGAACCTACAGGCAAGAGTTGTCTTGACATGGAGACCGGCCGAGCACCACAATTCTAGATCAAAGCTTCTAAATTCTCAACTAAGGATGGGGTCACAGGGGCTTGAGGTTTCATGTTGAAACTCTTGGTGTCTCGGCCTCCCCACCAATATAAATGTCGCGTAGGGTGACTGCCCATCGACTTAATTGTTCCAGAGGTGAGTGCCTGCCTTCCGTTGGTGAACCAGTGGGATTGCCATGCGCTCAACTGCCAGATAGTAACCTCCATCACGTCAACGCCCACCCGCATCCAGGGTAAGTTTTCCTGATGCACCAACTGAGTGCATTCCTGAATGAGTTTGCTATCATTGAGACTGGGGAGGGACCGTGCAGAGAGGGTCTGGGCATTCGTTACCCGTTTGATGGTCAGCATATCTGCCACTTTGTTGCAAGATCTTCTAGTGTGCTTGAGGTAGATGGCTCCGTGCTCTTGCAGTCATTCATTCAGCTATAAGTTCCAATCTTACCATGAGCCTCCAACTGTCGGCTACTCTTGAGGAAAGTGAGGCTGAGACGATCTTACTGATCATGTTGATGATGATTTGGAAGTCGCCCTGAATCTCGATAGGGAAAAAATTATGGAGCTGGGTTAGCTGCATACCATGCCATAGACCTTCTAGTTCTGCAGAGTTATTGGTGTCCCATCCCATAGAGCCATAGTAAACGAGCATGCGCTCGCCTTTATGGTTGCGAAAAATTCCTCCAAAACCTGCCTCCCCAGGATTACCTTTGGAGGCTCCGTCAAAGTTGAGCTTTATGAAACCCTCTGGAAGGGAGACCCATTTTCCATTAGAATTTGTCTTTGGGACTCTTCAACCAATCGACTCAGGATTTAGATTAAGCTTGAGCTGCCAATTGTTCCAAACTTGTTGCTCCTAGGGCAGAATAGGGAAATCTTGCTTCTGCCATTTTTGCAGCGCTAATGTTTCTTGGAGATTACAACAATAATTGAATGAGAGGATTTCCAGAGGGGTAGACTAGTTCTTGAAAATCCTTCTATTCCTCTCCTTCCAAATATGTCATAAGATGAGACATGCAATGTGCCTCCAGAGAGAGTTGAGCATATTGCTCCGGTAGGGTGCAACTGGCCAATTACGAATGATAGTATTTAAGTCCTCAGATTGTCGACCATCTCTTCTACACTTGGAGCTCACACTTTCCCAAAAGAAGGTAGCCAGAGGGAAAGTCAGCATAAGATGTTGAATGGTCTCCTCTTGATTATTACCGTTGGGGCATCCGGAAGGCCTAGTGAAGCCTCTTTTCATTAAATTTCCCCATGTGAGGATTTTCTTGTGACAAAGAAACCATAGGAATGAGGAAACCTTGGGCCAAAGCTATAGTGACCACAGCTCTTTCCAGATGGGGTCAGGGGATTCGAGAGTCTGGGTCATCAGGGCATAGGCTTCCTAAGTGGTGAACTTACCTTTGGGAGAGTGTCCCCAGTGAAGGATATCCTGCTTGTCCAAGTATCTGATTTTCCTGCTGATTAGTTCTTCTTCCAGCGCTAGATGAGCCTGAACTTGCTGGTTGTTCAAGCATCTTGCAACCATTTTCCAGCGCTTGTATCCATAAGCATGGTTTTCCTCCCAGAATTGGTGAACTGTGGCCTCCAGAGGAGCAATCAAATCATATTGGAGGGGTGGTTTGATGGTTGAGCGGAGCATGGGTTTCTGATGCCATGAGTCTGTCTAGAACCTAACTCTGCGGCCATTGTAGACCTCCTAGAAACTATGATCCTAAATAAGAAGATGGTGTTTTTTGGTAGCATTCCAGATTAGAGAGCCTGCTTCTACAATAGAAAGTAGAATGAGCTCTGAATGGGGTCTATGGTTGGCATATTTGGCATTCTAGAGTTTCGCCCATGGGGAAGAGGGGGAGGATAGCCATTGCCACCACACCTTAGCCCCCATGATAGTGTTGCTGTGCTGAGGGTCATGGAGGCCTAGCCCCCCCAATAGCTTTGGCTTGCGGATTATATTCCACTTGACCAAGGCCCATTTTCTGTTCTGTCTGAATGCTCCCCATAGGAAGTTGCGCTGAAGAGATCTGATTTGCTTGAGGACCCATTTCGGGGCTGCAAGGACCGAGAAAAGATAGAGTGGCATGGATTGAAGGACAGACTTGACCAGAATAAGTCTACTAGGAAGGTTAAGGGGGCGAAAGGTCCAGGAGGATAAACTAGCTTTGAGTTTATCCAAGAGAGATCTCCAAGAAGAGTGTTTGAGCGCTGAGACAATCAAGGGGGCTCTAAGGTACTTGACGAGCAAGCTAGAAATGGAGAATCTGAGGATTCTAGCAATGCAATGTTGAATGAGAATAGCAGTGTTAAAGGAGAAGATTTGCGACTTGGAGGCATTGACAATCATTCCTGAAGCTTTGACAAACAAATCGAGCAAGCTCTTCAAGGTGGAGGCTTCATGGGCAGAAGGATGACCAAACAGCATAGTGTCTTCCACAAATTTCTAGTGGGTATGAGGAGGGGACTCATGAATGGAGATGCCACGAAGCTGATGTGAATGAAGGGCATGAGAGATGGTCCGAACTAGCCCTTCTGCCATGAGCACAAAGAGAAGGGGGGACAACAGATCACCTTGGCGAATGCCACAAGAGGGGTAGAAGGAATGAGAGGGGATACCATTGACTAGGATGGAGAAAAAGGAAGAGGAGATCACGCTCATGACGCGTCTTATCCAAGGAGGGCTGAAACGAAAAGCTGCTAGCATCTGTTGAATGAAATTCCAATTAAGTTTGTCAAAATCTTTTGATAAATCAATCGTAAGGAGCATACGTGGCCTTTTAGTCTTCTTCAGTGAATGCATAATCTCATGAGTGAGAATGATGCCATCCAGGATTTGTTGCCCCTTTACATAAATAGTTTGCTGACGCGAGATGAGCAAAGGAAGCAACGACTTTAACTTGTTGGCAATAACTTTGGAGATGATATTGTAGATGACATTGCAGAGGGCAATGGGGCGGAATTTGTTAGGCGTGGCTACTGCGTCCTCCTTGGGGATCAGGGTTATGAAAGTGGCATTAAGAGAAGGGAGAAGCCAATGCAGGGATCTGGACTCCTCCACTAATTGCGAGATCTCATCTTTGATCAAATCCCATAAATGATGAAAGAAGTTGAAGGTGAAGCCATCAGGTCCTCGAGCTTTACCTTCCTTGTTTTGTAGGACAGCTTGTTCAACTTCCAAAAGAGTGACAGGGTGAAGAAGAAGATGATTGTGCTCCTCCGTGATTAGCTTTGGTATATGTTGTAGGATTTTGTTAATTGTTGGTCGCCTGTCAGACTGGTCTTCCTGCACCACCGATTTGAGATGAGAGACCAATTCAACTTCTATGGCCTGATGCTCCTCTAGTCTTTCTCCTGTTGGGCTAAGGAGAAAGCTAATATTGTTACACATCCTACGTTGAATGGTAGAGACGTGGAAAAATTTAGTGTTCCGTTCTCCTTCCTTTAACCATCTGATCCAGGATTTTTGTTTCGAGAGAATCTCTTCTTAAGGAATTTAGACTTCTATGATCCATAACATTGTTTAGAGAATTTTCGGCGAAATCACATAATTAATCATTTGTTAGCGCGTTTCAAACCAACTAGTGTAGTTCATCGTGAGGACAAGTTGAAGATACAGATCCAATTTAGCATGTTAAATAGTCTAAGCAGAGACTCGAAAGGCTAAAAAGACTAACCACTACTTTTTGACTCAAGGACCCGAGTCAAACTTCCTTCAAATAATCTAATATTAATATTCTTCTTACTTTACCATTATTCTTCATATTTTACTATTATATTTATGGAGCTAAGTTAAACTATGGTAAAAAATAAAATAGATCAATGGTTAGTTATATAATCCATTTATTTATTTAAATTTTAATTCATAATAGTATATATATATATATATATATATATATATATATATATTTTAATAAAAACTATACTTCTTAATAATATTTTAATTTTAATATTAGTTTATTAAAATATTATATATAAAATTATTAGATAAAAATATATTAATCATTTTAATAATAATAAAACTATATAAAAAAAAATTCTTACTTTTTTAAGGTTAGTTTAAATGTTTCTTCATTTGTTAACCGAATTATTCATTAATTATTCTAAATATACAACTATATATATCTTACTTAAAAATAAATAAATAAAAATAAAAATAAAAACTAAATAAATAGAAATGAATAAATGAATAAATAATATTGATTAGTTACTTTATTTTGAAAATACTTTATTTATTTATTAATTAATCATAAATATATTAATGAATATGTTAAAATAGGAATAGGTTTTTAAAAACCTAGGCTAATAAAAAGATAAATAAATACCTTACATTTTAAGGATGGTTTAATTTTTAATTTTTTATTTTTAATTATTCGCTTATTAAACAAAATATATATATTATGCTTAATATTCCTAGGTTGCTAATAACAGATATATAAATAAAACAATTTTAATGGTAGGTTTACAAATCAAATAAATAATCTTAGAATATAAAAGGAAAATTTATTAGATTATTCATTCCTTGTTTATTATAAAAATAATAGTATGGTATATTATTAATTTATTAATTATTTATAATAATCCTTTTAATTCTGAAGGTATAGAAGGAAAATATTTTTACTTTATTAAAATATTTCATGAATAATAAATAATTGTAATAAATACAATTAATGGTTCGAAACCCATTTTATTAAAATCTTATTAATAGCTTATAAATACTAAAAGGTAAATAGAAAGGATTAAATTATACTATTAGGGTGATAATTAAAAGGGGAACAAATCAAGTCGAGAATAAAATCATAAAAATATCTTAACAAATCAAGGGAAACAACCTCTAAGGGAAGGAAACAATAAACACTAAGATCTTACCAAGAAGGGACCTCGGAGCCTAGGAAGACAGGGTTGGGACCGAGCAACTGCTCATCTTCCACCCATCATCCCTATTAAGATTTTTCGGCCTTTTTCAATCTCCAGGGCCTCTCTAAACTTGCGATGGTGAAATTGAGCAACTTTAGCAATGACTTGAGCCTCTTCAATACATACATGATGCATCCTCTTCTCGGCATGTTCAACGAGGGCTGAGGACTTGGTCCTACCATGCCTCAAGTCAGACGAATGCTCGCTAATCCATTGATTGATAGAGCGACCTGTCTCACCAATATATGGTATCCCACAAGAGCAGGGAATGACATAGACGCCCTTCATGTCTTTAGGGTCAATAGGATCTTTCACAGATGTGAGGGAGCTATGGATAGTATTAAGAGGTCTAAAAGTTGCGGGCACATCAAACTTTCTCAGAATCCTCGCAGTCCTATTAGTGGCCCCTTGGATATAAGGAAGGTTAACCCCCATGACCCGATCATTAGGATCCCTACGGATTGAAGGCTCCTTCTTAGCCTTGAGGAAGGCCTTTTGACCGACGTGTCTATTGTAACCATTTTTCACAAAGACATCTAGGACATGAGCCTTCTCCATTTCCAAGCTCTCTTCATCAGAGATTCTAAGAGCACGGGTGGCAAGTGTGCTTAGAACCCCTAACTTATTAAAATGATTATATATTTTTATCTAATAATTTATATAAGTAATATTTTTAATAACTAAACATTATATAAAATATTATTAGAATATTAGGTATTGAAAAATATTAATATATATATATATAATGAATTAATAATTTAAATAAATAAATGGATTATTAACTAACCATTGATCTATTTTACTTTTTCACCTAGTTTAACTTAGCTCCATAAATATAATAGTAAATATGAAGAATAATGGTAATAGTAAGAAGAATATTAATATTAAATTATTTGAAGGAAGTTTGACTTGGGTCCTTGAGTCAAAAAGTAGTCGTTAGTCTTTTTAGCCGTTGGAGTCTCTGCTTAGACTATTTAACATGCTAAACTGGATCTATATCTTCAACTTGTCCTCACGATGAACCACACTAGTTGGTTCGAAACGCGCCGACAAATGAATCTCTTCTTGTTGCCTTCTTTCCTCCAACTGAAAGAGGAAACTTTTGTCTTTGAGGTCACATGCTTCGTTGCAGCCTTCTTGGATGATACGAAGCTATAGCTCCTCCATTTCCTATTCCAAGAGGCCTTGCTATTGGAAGATGTTACCAAAGGTAGAATGGTTCCACTCTTTAATGCGGGCTTTGAGATCTTTGAGGTGCTGTTGAAACTGGAACATCTTGGAACCTGGAGGAGGAATGAAAGCCCGCCAGGCGGAGTGAACCATTTCCTTGAAGCTTGGGTGGGAGAGCGAGAAAGCCTTAAATTGGAAGGGTATTTTGATGCGGTCCCTCGGTCTGGTCCATTGTAGAGAAATGGGCCAGTGGTTCGACCTTGAAAAAGGCAAAATTGTGGCTTGGAAATCGCCTCCAATATGTATGGCATTGTGTGGAAGGAGAAATATATCTAGTTTGGATGCTATCCGTTGAGCGCCCACTCTCTTGTTTTTCTAGGTGTGATTTCCATTGGCAAAGGGAAGATTGATCAATGAGTTCCGCTAGATGAAGTCTTTGAAATGGGTGTTGTCTGCCTCTAGTTTTGCTCTGCCACCTCTGTTTTCATCCAAGTTGGTGATCATGTTAAAATCACCCCCCAGGATCCAAAGGAGGTGAGCTCTGGTAGAATTGAGTTGTTCTACCGTATTTAACAGAGCGATTTTCATTGCAGCCTCCTCAGGGAAATATGCATTAGACAGATGCCCATGCAGATTGGTCCCATGGATGTGGAAAGAGGTCTGAATTAGATTGTGAGAAACGTGGGCATCATTATTGAAACAGCTTTCGGATCCCAAGCGATGGCTAGACTGCCTAATCCACCAGAGGCATCAACTGCAACGGAGTGACACCGTGGCCAGGTTTTAGAAAGAATGGGGCCAACTGTTTGACTTGTGCATTTAGTTTCCTGTAGGAAAAAGACTTGAGGTTTTTCCATCTGTATCAGATTTTTGATCGTACGGACTTTTAAGGGGCCATTTAGACCCCTTATATTCCATGAGGTGAGTTTCATTGAGAACTTCCTTCACGGGGCGGGAAAAGCATGGTAAGTTTTGGATACCTAACAGATTCTACAAGCATCTCCCCGAGGAGAATAGTCCGCTGTAGATCAGATTTCCTCCCTCTTTTCTTTGAGTCTTTGAAGAGTTTCTTCTCATCCCATGGGCTTCCCTACTGGATGCCTAGGGATTTTTTATTCTGTTTCACACGGGAAAGAGCCACAGTTAGGTTCTCGATCTGCTTCTCCGAGATCTCGTCAAAGTCCTTTTTTTTTCCATGCTTGCTCAAGAGTGAAGATTTCTAGGTCTCGTATATCTACCATTTCATTTTCATCTTCCATGGCGGTGATCTCTTTCTCATTATCCCCAATATTGTCAACCTCCATGTTGCAAGGATGGTCAGAGCTAGATTCAGGCGTCGAGCTAAGCGGGGCCTTGGGGATGGCTTCCGAGAGGGGGGTATCAGAAATAGGGGTGTCAAGGATTTCAAAGTTATTAGTGGTAGAGGGAGGAAGCGGGGGTTGAGAGGGGGGTTTGGGGTTCGGAGGAGGGGATTCCTTGTTGTGTCGACGCCGGTTCTGGACTTTAGTGAAGCCTTCAGCATCAGGAGTAGAGGAAAAATCTGAGGGCTTACATGGAGGCGGATTAATAGGACAATCACGGAATAAATGTCCATGGGTATGGAATTTCCTACATCTAAAAGGCACATGTTCATATTCTAAGGTTTGCACCCATTCATAATCATCATGAGAGAGACTTACTGAGTTGGGGAGAGCTTGCACGAGGTGCATGAAGATGCAGATCTAAGCATAAGAGGTGTACCGTCTCAGCTTTGTTTCCTGTGCAATTTTACTGAATTCGGCAAGACCGTTGCCAATATCCTTTATGGATTCTTCATCCCAATATTCCAGCGACAGGGAGTAGATTCGAATAGAGACAAGCATCCAACTAAAGTCCTCTTTATTCTGGTTGAATCTTTCGATCGAGTCCCTAAGATAGAGACATGGGGAGTTGAAAAAGTAGGGGCCTTCATCCATGACTCGATTCTTATCTTCGAGGTAGTTAAAAATAGAAGTAAAGAATCCTTTGGGTCGGAGTTGTAGTGTTACCTGCCCTTTTGGCTTCCATTTGGCCCTAATGCATCCATGTAGGGCTTTTTCAGTTGGCCAAAAGCCATTGAATTTGCCAGTCAGCTCATGGTCTCTCATGTACTAGATCTCACCATTGATCCTATGGCTCGGTAGCTCGACCTTGGGACATTTCGTTGCTATTGGTCTGCATGTAGCAAAGGTGGCTTTGGGTGCCTCTGTAGTGCCTTGCGCTTCGGTTGTTTTGTTCTCTTGATTGTTCGGCTTATCACTAGGTGGAGTCTTCTATGTATTATTGTCCTACAGTTTTTGGCCTATTGGAGAGCCGTGTGCATTACCTTGAATAGGTTGGTTTGTGTCATCTAACATCTTTTTGGACATCTCAGCATTGATGTTGGGGGAGGAATTGAGAGCCTCCCCCTCAGACGCTGCCATTGAAAGGGATCAGCAGATGTAATGACGCGGATGCAGAATGAGTCACGCATTGTTGCGAGAGCAGTTTGCAGTGCGGCGTCATAACAGGGAGGCTAAAAACTCTAGCCCGAAAGTTGCAGAGCTGGCGAGCTACAATTGCTTTCGGGTTTACAATTATTATTAAAAATAATAATATTAATTAA
>APFE030665586.1:11539-56980 GCA_000404065.3 Pinus taeda
CTCTGATTATATTATGACCCCTTAGACTCCTATATATAGAAAGGAGGTCTTTTCATTTGTATCATCCAAAAATTGTTCGTTTATGTAATCTAAAGGAGGTTGCCCCCTCGAAGAGGCTGAATTCTAAGGCGATGATCTATCTTTTCTATCTTTTTGTGAGTTGGTTCCATAATAGGTCCACTGAGGGAGGAGGTGGGGAGAATATAGGGTTGGGGGTGGATATGAGAGCTAAAGAGGTAGGATTTGAGGGAGGGGATCTGGGAGAGGGTGGATCAAATGAGTCTTCTAGTGGCTCAAAAGGATTTCAAGTTGTGTGATCAGGAGGAGTAACCTTCACTAGAGGCTGAGAGGTTGTTTCATTTGCTTCTTGGGACTAATACATATTTGATGATGTCTGCTTGTTGGTAGGTCTTTTCCTTTTCACTTGTTCCCATGTAGGTTCTTTCTCTTCTACATTTTCATGCTCTACTTTTTTAAGACACCTATTTGCAAAATGATAATACTCATGACATACCTTGCATTTAAATGGTATTTGCTTGTATTCTAGCTGTTGTATGTGTGTCCACTGGTCAACTTTGATCTTTATTGCTTCTGGGAGGCCTTTTCTAAGATCTACTTCCACACATATTCTTGCACACACGCGCATGTTGTCCCTTGGCTCACATCTATCAATATATTTTCCCACTGTGTTTCCTATAGCCTTCACAGATTCATCTCCCCAGCAGTGAATAGGAAGGTACAGGAGCCTGACTCACGCAGGCACAGCATTTGGGACATCCATCTCCAAATTAAAGTTTGGCATCCATTTGTTCAGGAATAAACCTCTAGATTGCATGAAGTAAGATCCATTTCTAAATATCATATCTCTGTCCTCCTTTGTTTCAAAGAGAAAGGTGTAGTATCCGCTTCCACAGAATATAATTGCTATCTTCCCCTATGTGGTTGCATTCCAGTTTCTTTCCACCCATTTTTGCACTAATTTAGGTGAAGGCCATAGTCCTGTCAACTATCCAACAAGTCCGCAATCTGCAAGAGAGATGGTTGCTCTTCTTCGAAGTGCTGGAGGGAGAGAAATATTTGGGATACTTTCGAGTTTCTTTACAAATTTATTGACTAATGGCCTATTCCTTGGAGCTCCATTCCCTACGATCAGAGATGCAAAGGCTTATGCATTTTCTTCAAACCCTGGTTGTGTGGAAGAGTGGGGATCTCCTTCCTTAGAGGGATGCATGGTCAGGTTGGCCTCAACAATAGGGGGTTGCCGAGGGAAGGATCTACAAAGGCAGTGGAGGCTAGGTCAGTAGAGGCAGTGGGCAGCTAGGGCACCGGGAACATTTTTTGATACTAAAAGACTAAATATGACAGATTTTAATCAAACTTTAACACAACCAAAAAACATAAAACATAAAAAATCTTTTATAAACCTTTCCAAAGCCTTTATAAATAAACCCCCTTTAAATTTTGAATGCATGCTTTTAATAATAAAAGTCTCTTAAAGATTTTTGGTAACCCCACTCAAATTATATAAAAATACTTTAGGATTTAAAAAACCCTCTTATCATATAAACCAAATTGGACTTGACTTTGAACTTTATTTTTATTTTTTTATCGTCGCTCTATTAACACGCCTATTTTGATGATGGCCTACGTGCTAACGTTATTCACTATAACGGTAGGTCGCGGTAGCTCTCTAACACTTCTGATGCCATGTGCAACGTGCATTATCAATTTGTGCATTAAGTTTGGGGGATTTAATGCGTGTTTCATTAGGTGCCTCTACATTATAATGTCCTCACTACCACTACAAGGTGTCTTGTAATTCAATCATTTTATTTAAGGTATTGTTGTTAATTTTTTTTCTTTTCTTCTTTGTAACCTTATTTTAATATCAATTTGTTGGAAAGGCAGAAGAGTAAAGGCATAAAAATAACCCAACTTCACACACAATAACATGAGCTACCACTTTTCAGTTAAGCAAACAAACTTGATGACTACAATGAGCCCAATTTTAAAGTATTTAACCTTTCTCAACTAGTTAATAATTTTGACATACATAAGTTTCTATATGACTGGCTATGATCAGCCGGCATAGTTCATCTCTCTATTTGAATCTTTAGACTATTTAGCTTATGCTGAGTTCCCATATCCATAGTTATTCTCTTCGCTTTAACTCAGCTAATAAGTTCTCCAGGTAAGGTCTGTCCAATCTTCATTGTTCTATCCATGGGAGGCTTATTGGGAAGAAGTTGCCTGTGTCTGGTGGGGAGCACTTTTCTCGTAAGATGGGGTGGTTTTCTATAACGCCTATCCAGGTAGATGGACTAGTTTATTAGCTTGCATTATATATGTAATTATACACCATGCATAATCAACTTGTTTATCACGTTGCACCATAAATAAAATGAATCTATCTTCTGGTGTTAACCTGGCTTGGTTGTTGATGAAGGCATAAGGTGAACGATGAAAGAAAGGTTTTGTGGTCTCTAGGTAGAAGGTTATTATTGTTGTAACCTTAGAGTTAGTTCCATAGCAGTAAGTCCATATAGTAAAGACACTTTCTTCAGTACTTACTAGCAGTTTTCCATTAAGTAGGTTCCATACTGATGCCTTAAGTCTTAAGAGTGAAAGCCTTATGTCTCCATTCTTTGAATTAGATTTGATTACTAATGAGATTATCCACACTAATATCTCTTGGTCTTCTTTTTGCACTCAACGGTTCCTCTCCCTCATACCTCGGTCGGGCCACTTCGTTCATTTGACTTATTGTGTGGCCCCTCTCAAATAAGTAACTAAAAACCCTGCTTATGCATCTTGAATCATATTTTATTGGATCCTCTTAAACCCAAGTAATGGTGTCTCTTCCCTACCCAACTAAGCGATTCATTCAGTTCGTGATCTAAGGCTATGAGGTCTCAGTTTATAGGTGGGTAGTTAGGAGATACATAAGTAAGGGGGGCGGTACAGTGGTATTGTGTTGTGCCGGGTCTCTAGTATATATCCCTCCCTAAGATTAATTCATTTAGTGATCTAGGGCTATAGGTCCAGGTATAGGTGTTTAGGTGGATATAGGTTGGGTACCAAGGGAAGGTAGGGTAAAGGGTTAATAATAAGACCAGGCTTGTTGTCTGTGTTAATAAAAGTGTACCTAGGGTTTCAGCCCATCACGAGAAGAGAAGTCTAATGCAGTCGCTACGAAGCATGAATTCACGAAGTAGTATAGGGCTAACGTCTCTAGGTATTCAGGTAGATAGTTTGTATGGTAACTCCACTAAACGTAAAGGGAAATATTAGTATAGTGGTTGCCTATTCTACCTTTAGATTTTCATCAAGTCTAATATCAAAGGCCCATCCAACAATGCTCTAAATTCTCCATGTGAAGTCGTTATTCCATTTGGATCCAATGCTATAAGGATATGGCAGGCAGTAAATAATGGTTGGTGAATGAGTAGTTGGTAATATTCAAGGTTCTAAGCACCCACCCACCCAACAAGCATGTCTTTCCTCCCTACCATCAAATCTCATCAGTAATGTAGTTCCTAGAACTATTTGGAGATCCCACAACAGAGTTTCTCAACTTCATATGGGGGAATGAGAATCTGTGTCATTGAATTGATAATCAGGCTATACTTTCTTAAAGAAAAGAAACTAAGAACTACATATATAAGATCAATGAACTAAGTTAAGTCATATAAGAAGGGGATCTTAAGTGAGATTAAACATGAGATGTGTCTACATGTGGGAAGGTAAAGGTAAGTATGAGGAATTTCTTATATGATCTTGATACCAACATCTATGTAAGGGAAGGGTTTCTAGCTCTCTTATACTTTGCTTCCTTAACGCTTAATTCAGGAAGGGAAGTGTTCTAGGTCTATAGCTCTTCTGGTGTTCCACACATCCATAAAGGGGGACAGGTGGTATCATGCTCTACTCTGTCATTCCATTGCCTCTACTCGGGCCTGTAGCAGTTGTTTCGTACTTCCTAAAGCACTTTCATCATCTGATATTGGTCAACACTTTCAGTAAAGAGGTAAGGGTCAGAAGTCGTGCCATGCCCGCCATGCCATTTCCTCTGCTTGGGTTCATAATGATATTGTACCTTGTGTGCCTAACCGTTTTCATGAAGTTATGAAGGCTATAGGTCTAGATATTCCATTGGGTAGGTAGGTTAGGAAAAAAGAAAGTAAGTTCTAAGGGGTTGTATCATGCTATGCTATGCCTCTGCTCTAGTTTCTTTCCTAGGTGAATTGATTCATTCAGTGGTATAAGAGGATCAAGGTATAGGTTTTCCGATGGATACATGCATTGTAGTTCTGGTGACTCGTTGTGTGTGATACTATAAGTAAGCTCGCTAAATCACTAACAAGGCCTCTCTCTGTCTCCTAGGACAAAAGCAGTAACCAATTCAAGTAAGGCTAAGAGGTGGTTTCATGATATCTTCATTCCATTCCATTCATTTCGTCCAAGGAATAGAAAGGTTCATAGCTCTCCATCCTAAGTGCTTCATTAATCCAAGTGGTATAGAGTGAAAAGGTTGAAGTCTAGAGGTGAGTGGGTAAAAGTGTTAAGGTCCTAAGTATCTGAGGTCTCTTCCTATTTCAATTCCTAGGGTAGTATGTGCTAATTCCTCATGAGTATCTCGCTGATAGAAGAATCATATATCCAGTAGCGTAATGGAAGTAAGGTGGTAATGTGTAAGCTGGTGCAATGGTGTCTAAAGCCCATTCAACAAGGCCCTATTTGTGAATCCCTTGCCTTCCTTCCATCTGTCCGAGATGTAGTAAGTCTATATGAGGCAAGCAATCAATCATCTCTTTTGGCTTTTCCCTTTGATTTGAGGATCTGCCCTTCTTGGCCCATAGACCTTTGACAACCTTTTCATTTATTTCTTGACCTTGATTGATTGGATGCTTGATGCTCTATATGATTCTTTCCACAAATTGACTACCTATTTCCTTCTATACACTTCCCTACATTGATCCCTCCACTTACTGGCTGTCTGGTGCTCTCGTTCCTTACACTGATTGGCTTCTGGTTTAGACTGTATGCCTCTACCAATTAATTATCATCTTGTGATCGTACAACATAGGGCTGCTCACTCTTATACTTTTAACATCACTTATATAGAAATAATTTTTTATTTCATGGCACCTTCCCATTACCAGTTTCAAAACCTGAACCTCAGGTATAACCTTACCTTCTGGGATAACTCTCTGGACCAAAAATTTGCAATTCAATTTTTCTAAGTGCTTATCAATTCGGACCTTCTCGTTCCTTAGACATTCCTTTTCAATATTAACTTCCTATCTAGACCTGCCTTAAATGCCAACATTTCAAACCTTAAGTGATTGATGGTAAAATAAATTCTATGACCATTTTAGCGTGTTTTATTGCCTTAGCAAGCACCCGTCCAAGTCTGAGCACAAGGAAAGAGAAAGTCACCTTTTTTTTTTATCTCTGTCCAGGTTGGTGCCTGCATGCCCTGCCCTGCCTCCTGGTGTCGCCACCTTCCTGACCCACAAGCAAGCCAAATAGGCAGGATAGAAAGCTAGCAATATAATGGGCTGGAAGCGGTACTATTATCACATCGTCAATAGCATTGCCACTATCAAAAGCTATATTTACTCCTGGACTAATGGTTGGATCTACGTATTAATCTGTTGTTGCTATCTCTGCTATTAATGCTGCTCTCCCCCACCCATACCTCTAAAGCGTGCGTATTCCTACTAACAGACGCAGTAATCATTTTTTATATATTATTATATACGTAATTATCCAACTGCACATAACGACCTGATATGATTTTCCATTCCCCCTCCTTTCATTATAATTCTATTCGGATTGAAAGTAAGTCTACCCCAAAAATGATTAATTAAATCCAGTAAGCATAAAGTTGTTAAACCTAAAAGAAAATGATTCCATCGAGCCAATTATATATGAAGTTCATGAAATGACAAGAAAAACCTAACTTTCAGTACCCAAAAGCCCCTTTCATACCTCCTTAACCAGGTGTTTAGCATAAATAAGAACATAAAATGATAAGGTTTTCTAAACTCCGGGCCAATGAAAAAAATGGTAGTGGCTGCCCTGAACTGCCATTGGTCAATCAATATCTAAAGAAATTGGTGCTCTTCAAGTAATCCTCTTCTTCAAACTCCTAATTGATTGGTTGGCTCTTATGGGAAGACTAATCTAGCTCCTTCATCTTCAAACTCCTCAAAATTGATTTGAAAAGCTCCTCAACATAAATTGGGTTCTACTCAAAATCGAATGGATTATGCTCCTTTAAAGATGTGGACAAGCGGGTAAACCTCCTCAAATGATTAATCAACATATTCAAGCAAGGTCATAGCATGCAGCCTAGGTAGGAACTATTGATTCATATTGGTGCCCTGTCGTGGGAACATGTCTATCTACCCCACTGTCAGGGTTCAATCTGCTCTGTGGGATCTGTCCTTTGGGGTTCAATCTATTGGCATCGTCCATTGGACCGCCCCACCACTATAAGAATACTGGAAATGAATAAAATCAATAATCACTTGGTAGACCTGGTTGGCTAAAGATGAGAGGCTCTTGGAAAAAGGTTCAAGGTGAAAGGCCTACCTATATCTGTGCGACAACCATATGTAGGTGGGACTTGAATTAAGGGGAAAGGGTTCAAGGCTCTCACCCCTTGCAAAAGACTTTGGTATATGTACTCATTCATCCTTCTCCTCAAACTCTTTCCTCATAGCTTGGTTGGCTCTTGTTTGGGAAAGCAGTAGACTCATTAATCAAATCAAATTGAATCAATTAAAAAAGCACATCGCCTGGGTGCAATGTAAATCAACATTTAAGTCTAAATATTCATTTCACTCCATCCCATCCCGCAAAGATTCCACACCAGGTTCACTCATTGCCTTGCGAGAGATAGCTCATTCCATGCCGTACTATAGATAGTTGATTCCACGCCTTACTTATTTCACCCCCCTATTACTACTATATGCTTAGCCAATACTTGGGTTACCGTAAGGATTTGAAAAATGCCCCAACCAATAAGACAGAAAGGCTTAAATCAACCCATGTAATCGAGGAAGAAAATACCCATTCTAGTAAAGACCCATCTAAGGTCAAGGCGATAAGGAAAGGGAAGGTATGGCTGGTAAGGAAAGACCCACCACCAAATCGGAGAAAGGAACTGTTATCTCAAAATCAAGCCCTGGAAGGCTGCAGACCAGGAAGATCTCAAGTAACTATTTCAAACCTACTTTGGGTTGAGGCTTAGCCTCCTCAACCTGAGAGGGCTCTCTTAAAAGGGTTAATGATTTTTCAATTGTGATTAAGATGGCTAACTCTTGTGAAACTACTATAAAATATGAATGGTGGAAACACAATTAAAATCTATCCATTGGGCTTATGGGAGTCAACATCATTTCAGTATGACAATGGTTGCAACCTTACATAGAAGTTAGGGCATTCAGCATTCAACACATTCAGAACATGCTAAAAACATTTAGGGCCACATAGTCTATGAATGTATACAGGAAGTTAGAGAACCTTAGTGAATTCTAAGTGATTACACATTCATACCACTGCATATATTAGGAAAAGAACAATACCACACATTTTGAACATCAAATCCCTCATGAATCCTGAGAAGCAAAGCCAAACTTGTATTACCAAAACAGAGTATTTACATAAGCCAAATATCAGAGTTTTTTCAATAAATTTTCCAACCCTTTGTACATTGCTCTTTCTCCTATTTATATATCTCTTCTACCTGATTGAGATTCCTCCTCCAGCATGAGGAGAACTCGAAATCTACTTCTAATGACACCTATTCAACTTTTAACTGGCTATTAAATGTAACAAACTTCAACTAGACTTTCTAGAGATCTAAATCAAATAGGATTGTAACACCATGTTATGCTAATAATAGCATTGATTACAATGGTTCTCGTTCTTTGACATCTGGTCCCTTTTCAATTTGGCTGTGATGGATTTTCAAGGATCCATGCTGGTCTTCCATGCCACATCTTCTTCCTGGCTCTTGAAAAGCAGGAAACTGCCCCTGTTTATCTGCCTTTTGTTTTCTTCAAAGATATTCAAACTAATGAACCATGTCCTTCTTCTTTGATTATACCAAAATATATTAGAATGCCACCTACTTGGTGTGCTATCAACCTTTTTCCATGTGTGAGAACAAGAACTCTTCCAAACTGTCTGACGTATCATGAACTATGGTATTTCTGATCACTTGATAACAAAAAGTTTGGAGTTCAAATATATGTTTCCTCCACCTGTTTTTTCCCTTGTTGAATGTTGACACCTGTTATATGATCCTTGAAAGAGATTTCCTTTTTCAAAAATTTTCCCTCAGTCTTTCAAAATTGGTTGAGAGTTTGAATTATGTAGCTACAGTAGTTTCGTAGCGCGCTACGAAACTGCTGTGCATTAGGCATTATCTTCAGTAGTTTCGTAGCGCGCTACGAAACTACTGTGTAATCACAAAACACAGTTTAACACCAAAATCTGACTGTCTTGAGCTTCATTATATTCCTTACCCCTTCATGGAATTCCTCTTTTCGTTGCTAACAAGATTAGGTTGTAACTTTTGAAGAAACAAATGTTTCTCTTGAGGAAGAGATGCATTGACACCAATAACACCATTGACTGTTCCAAATATAACTGTAGGAATCTGGCTACATTCTGAATCTGGCAGATGCATAACAAGAGATCCATGCCTAAAAAGATATAACAAACTCTCCTAAGTGGTATTCACCTACCACTTCCATTTTTCCTCTCTCTTCATCGGTTGCAGCATCGCTATTTTTCTTCACTGTAAAAAGGTTGAAATCATTCTCTGCTCCAAGGTATAAAATGTATTCGCAAGACTTAACAATGGATATCCTAATTTTACTGACTCTGTACCATCAACTAACTGCCTTGGATAGAAATCACTGTGACCATCCTCATCAATCTCTGGTGGCTCTAATGTCAGAGTCGAATCCCATAATTTCTGCATCATTGTGCTTGTTGTGTCATTTGCAGCACAGCTTGAACCTCCCACCATGGCCATGGCCATGGCTGCATGTGTTAGCTGTAAAACATCCAGACAGGCCAAAATGTATCCATCTTTATCAACAACTGGAAGATGTAAAAATTTCCCATCGTGCATGGTGTGCAATGCATCAACAATTGTTATGTCAAGGATTTGGTGTCATCACCTTTTCAACGAGGGTTGATTCTGGATAAAGGTTGTGTGCAAAAATTCGTGTAAGCAAATCCTTTGAAGTTAGAATTCCTTGAGGCTTATTCCCAGTTGTGATGATGACTGAACTAACTTGAAATTCACGCATCTTTACCCTACTCACCAAAGGCATATTTAGGTTTTATGGTGAGAATCACATTTTCTCCTTTCTTCATCTAACTTCTGTCTACTAGGATACACCAAAACTTCATCATAGTCCTTAGCAATGGATAAATCTGACTTTGCAAGTACCATTTCTCTGAAGTAGGCCGCATACCCTGAGGTTAAGCGAAGTGCTCTTTGATTGTTCGAAGAGTGAAATGTTATGTGGTTGAGCTAAAACAAGCTCCTTGAAATAATCATAAGACGGTCCGAGACTCTTGCAAATTTACAGTGAAGGATTCTCATCAGTCTATAGTAATCCTGTGATATATTGAGCCCTATTACAAGCCAAAACTTCTGAAGTATCTTAGCTAGTAACCCGAGGCCCTGAGGTTCAGCGAGATCCTCTAGATTGGAGTCGTGGGGACCTGTGATAGAGCGATTCAACCCTTAGGAAAAAACATATAGCAAATCGACGCCTTCTGCCCATCGTCTTGTTGCAAAGGGTTACAGTTACAGTGGCGTAAAATTAAATCAACTGTGCATTAAAGAAAATTGGCCATTCTCTATACATGGCTTGTAATTCTTATTTATATCCCTTTGCACAGGCTGCTTCGAGGCCCGCTCCAACATCAAGCCATGCAGGTAAAACAAATCTGGTTTGTGTCCATGCAAATATCCAAGGGACTTGCACGGAGCTACCCAATCTCAGAAGACCTTTTCCTCCACGGCCATGTGATAGGGTAACTTTTAATGCCAAATTCTTTATGAGCAACTATAACATCTTCCGGTACTTTATATAATTCCCATGTAGTAGTTAAACGCCCTGCATCCTTTCCTGAATCAGAATAACCAACCATAACCTCCAACGGGATTCCATAAATAGGTCTTGTTCTCATAAGGGGCAAATTCAACCTATGGAAATGTCTTATCAGGAGAAAACCCCGATGCATGAATCTGATTCCCAAAACCATACTCAATAAATAGCCCTGGTACTTGCTGAGCAAACCCAGGTTCATCTAATATCCTATTGAAAACAACTTCCATTTCATGTGAAGGCAAAAGAAGAGCTAAATGTCGATCCAAATGTTCCCCAGCATTTTCAAGTCGCTTTATTGGAGCAATAATTTTTACACGACCTAGATTTGCGCATCCAATTTCACCTGAAATATTTAAAAGCCTCACGCAAGGAGTTCTATCAACTCTTATATACATGGCCCTTTCAAGCTTTGGAGCTGATTCTATGGAGCTATGTTGCACACTAGCAGCTACAGCCACATGAATGAGAATGGCGAAGCGGAAGAAATGGATCGTTATTGTCGCGTGAAAACCTTGAATTAATGGAGTACGTGAATTGTAGTCCTCTCGCTCTACAAAGCTATCTGGAAAGGGAACTGAATTGAAAGGGCACATGTGATTGACTTCCTTGAGATTCAGAGTGCTATACAACAACTTCCGATTGCTACTATAAATAACTGTCGGTCTGTCTGATGCTGCAAAAAACATGTGCCAGTACCAAGACACCTAACGACCTAACGATCAGGATAAGCGGCTGCATTGATAGGTAAAGTTCAAGGAGTGACACGTGATGTTGAAACATTAACAGATTTTATTTTTGTAAGCTTGAAACAGGTTTCGACATATGATGTTCATGTGAGCTATGAGACCAATGATAGAGAAAGGAAGAGAATTGACCTCTTTTGATAGACCAACAAGATTCTTAGCAAGACTCTTATTCAAATAATAGACTCTTAAACGATATGAAAAGACCAGACCGAGACGGACACCAACCTTTGACAAATTTAAAAAATTGATGCTCAAAATTTGAAATTTTTTCTGAAGTGATAACAATGGCTCCACTTGGGAGAGTGTTCTCCTATAGTACGCTAAGAACTCGCAGGTCTAGTGCTTTATCTTCTTATGACAAACAGACATTTGCTTGACAAGCATCCCCTTCAAGCTTCTTGGGCCTTCACCTCGGGCTTAAGCTTGATGATCACTGTAGGAGAAAGAAATCTACATCTATTGAAAAATGCTCAGTCAACCTTGAGCTTATTTGCATTTTCCTACCTACCTACCCTATCAATTCAAACTTCTTTCAGCTCAATCAATGTGAAATTTCCAATGTAGCCAATCATTTGTTTTATCTGATATTTGAGTTTTTTGACTGCATCAGAGTTCAGAGCCACTATGATATTGTGATGACCACTGCCATTGAAATTGCCTCTGATCTTCATAGAAAAACTGAAACACTGGAGAGTAAAACTCTTCCATGTATTTAGCTATAGGATCCCAGAATACATGATCAGCTTGATGGTTCTCATAACTTTCTGATTGTGCAAATTGATCTTCAATAACATTTTACTCTTCCTCAATCATGAAAGAGAAAGGAAGCAACACTCTCTTCTTGTGTTCTGCCATAGAAATATTTTGAAAAGAATAATCATAACCATGAAGACTATATGATTGAATTGGACCTTGTAAACCTTCAATGTCTTTCTCAATGTCTTTAGCAACTTCATTCAAAAATTTCATCTTATCTTATGTCTTGCATTCAAATGATTTTAAATACGAAGACAAGGAAAAAGAAAAATTTTCATCTATTTCTTCATTAATATGATCATCATTCCATTGTTTGAAACCTTGAATTGAAGGAGAGTTTGCCACCAAATCTGATCTATCTATCCATTCCTCCAAAAATATAAGCCAAAAGTCTGCAAATGACTTAATAGATTTGGCAGGAAAGCTTTCAACCCACTGTTTACATTTCCCTTGAAATGAATCATAGAACAACATAATGCAAACATCCTCATGTTTAACTCTAAGAAGCTCAATAAAATCACAGAAATCAGATATATACTTCAAAGTTAAACTCAAATCTTCTCCATTGAATTTTGGACCATTCCTTAGAACATATGTATCCTTAGGAAAATGATTTGGGAAACCATGAATTCTTGAAAAATTTATGCATGCATACCTTGAAGTAAGAATGGTACCATCTGGGTCCTTCATAACTCCAGTGGAATCACCATGAATCTATGAATTTCGAATTCTTCAACAATGGAGTCACCAAGGTAGTTTTGCACCTCGAAAGATTTCTCAGCTCTTGCTACCTTCAGAAGTTCAGCTTCTTGATTCGGGAATGATTAAACTTCAGACTCCCGACAGACGCACCAAAATGTTATCACAAAATCAGACCCTTGATAGGCTGTTGATCAGGTAGACCTTGTGTAACTCTTTCAAACCAAGCTTTTGGCTGAGGTTTAGCCTCCTCAGCCTGAGAGGGCTCTCTTAAGGGTTAATGATATTGATTAATGATAATATAGATGGCTAACTCTATCTTGGTTTTGTATGTTTGTAGGTTGAAAAGATGAAGGCTTGCTACCATTGGGCTATGGGGTGAACAAGTCAATAAATTTAGTGGCAAGGTTTCTTGACATGAAAGCTGAGACAAATAAGGTTCTTAAACAAAGACAACTCACTCAATAACATAGTTCAAAAGAGTCATTTCATCACTAAAGGAAGTCAGAGCATAGGGTTATGAATTCTGAGTAATAGTAATGAAATTTATTGCTGATGGTTCAAAGGTGGTTTACTCACAAGATTCTAAAAAAAACACAGTCATCTCATTACTAAAGGAAGTCAGAGCATAAGGTTATAGTTCTGAGCAATAGCAATGAGATCTACTTCTCAACACAATCACTCCATTACTAAAAGAAATCAAAGCACATCGTAGTGAATTTTGAATAATAGCAATGTGCTCTAGTGCTGGTGGTTCAAATATAGAACACAGTCATCTTATTGTTAAAGGAAGTCAGAGCATTAGATTATGAATTCTGAGCATTAAAAATAAGATCTACTGTAATTAATTAAAATAAAACATACATCAAGAAATGATTGACCTCTATCAACTCTATCAAACTCAATTTTGTTCAAGAAAATCTTTCTGCATTATTGATTGTATTCCTTCACATAAAGCAGCAACTGGGCCAAAAATCTCCAACCCTTTGCTAATTCGACCTCTTGCTTTATATATAGCATTTAAAACATGTATCCCATAATCCCTCATCAAGAGAATTAGAATTTTCCATCAGTGACACCTATTCTAACCATAAAACAAACTTTTAAATGCATTTGACAGCTAACTAGCAGTCCTAGAGACCTAATACAACTAGGAGTGTAACTCCTTATCATGATTACAACAACCTTATCTAAGCATTTAAAGCATTATTTGACAACTTGAAACCTCAAGAAGTCAAATTTGATGAAGCCTCCCATGTGGTCATCTGACTGCTAAAGACAAACCCTAGAAATTAGGGAACATGTTTCCATGTTTTTAGGTTTAGGATCCCTAAAAATGGCACGTGGGACAGAGCCTTTATCTCCTTATCCATGACACATTTTTCGAAACTGAAGGTGGTTTTTGTATCCCATATTGTCTAGAACAAAAACCTCTCCTGTTTTTTTAAAACATTCCTCAAACTGTCCAAAATCTGTCCTTGAAAAACATGTGTCAAACAGGGAAAATCCATTTTCGGAAATTAGGGTCTCAATGAAAGCTTAGTGTCTCCCAACTAAAAAAAATTCTAAATAAATTGAGATAGGTTATTGTAGATGGAGATTTTATGAAGAGAAAAATCCATCAAAATTCCAAAATACATTTTCCTGTAACGAAAAACGGATCTTGAAAAAGACTGCTAAAACCAGAAGACCAAGGTTAACTTTCAACAATTTCGTAGCGCAAGTTTAACCATAAATTCCTCCCACCTCATAACGAATTTGAAGAAACTGAAAGAGGTTTTTGTATTTTTGTATGTTAGGAAGAAAATCCTTCTTCAGTTTTCAAAATTGAGTTCTCATCTGCTCAAGACCCCTTCTGGACGTTGACTAGTAAACACAGAAAGCAGAGTTTTTTATGCTGAAACAAGCTTTTTCAGGGATTTCGTAGCACACTACGAAAACTCCTAGTTCAGTGATTCCGTAGCTAGTTTCAAAATTTCTCCAAAATGATGTGAGATATGACTTAGAAACACCTGGTGAGGCTTCTAGGACATGGAATGAGGCTGTCAAACCTTATTTGGAAAAGAGATATGACCTTAAAAGACTTCTAACCTTATGACCTAACCCTTAAAGCATGAAATGACCTAGAGACACATTAACACCATGATTAGAAGAAGGCTTTGTAAACGAGAATGACACTAATTGTGATGAGATGACTCAAAACTTATAAGCCTATGACTAGAAACAAGGAAACTTACCAAATCTTAGAGACAAAGAATGGTCATGATCATGAAGACTATATGATTGAATTTGACCTTGTAAACCTTCAATGTCTTTCTCAATGTCCTTAGCAACTTCATCCAAAAATTTCATCTTATCTTCTATCTTGCACTCAAATGATTTTCAATAAGAATACAAGGACAAATAAAAAATTTCATATATTTCTTCATTGATATGATCATCATTCCATTGTTTGAAACCTTGAATTGAAGGAGAGTTTGCCACCAAATCTGATCTATCTATCCATTCCTACAAAAACATAAGCCAAAGGTCTCCAAATGACTTAATATATTTGGCATGAAAGCTTTCCATCCACTATTTACATTTCCCTTGAAATGAATCATAGAACAACATAATGCAAACATCCTCATGCTTGACTATAAGAAGCTCAGTAAAATCACAGAAATCAGATATATGCTTCAAAGTTAAACTCAAGTCTTCTCCATTGAATTTTGGACCATTCCTTAGAAAATATGCATCCTTGGGAAAATGATTTGTGAAACCATGAATTCCTGAAAAATTTATGCATGCATACCTTGAAATAAGAATGGTAGCATCTGAGTTCTTCATAACTCCAGTGGAATCACCATGAATCTATGAATTTCAAATTCTTCAACAATGGAGTCGCCAAGGTAGTTTTGCAACCTCGAAAGATTTCTCAGCTCCTGCTACCTTCAGAAGTTCAGTTTCTTGATTTCGGGAATGATTAAACTTTAGACTCCCGACAGACGCACCAAAATGTTATCACAAAATCAGACCCTTGATAGGCTGTTGATCAGGTAGACCTTGTGTAACTCTTTCAAACCAAGCTTTTGGCTGAGGTTTAGCCTCCTCAGCCTAAGAGGGCTCTCTCAAGGGTTAATGATATTTATTAATGATAATATAGATGGCTAACTCTATCTTGGTTTTGTATGTTTGTAAGTTGAAAAGATGAAGGCTTGCTACCATTGGGCTATGGGGTCAACAAGTCAATAAATTTAGTGGCAATGTTTCTTGACATGAAATCTAAGACAAATAAGGTTCTTAAACAAAGACAACTCACTCAATAACATAGGTAAAAAGAGTCATTTCATCACTAAAGGAAGTCAGAGCATAGGGTTATGAATTCTGAGTAATAGTAATGAAATTTATTGTTGATGGTTCAAATGTGGTTTACTCACAAGATTCTAAAAAAAACACAGTCATCTCATTACTAAAGGAAGTAAGAGCATAAGGTTACGAGTTCTGAGTAATAGCAATGAGATCTACTTCTCAACACAATCACTCCATTACTAAAAGAAATCAAAGCACATGGTAGTGAATTTTGAATAATAGCAATGTGCTCTAGTGCTGGTGGTTCAAATATAAAACACAATCATCTTATTGTTAAAGGAAGTCAGAGCATTAGATTACGAATTATGAGTATTAACAATAAGATGTACTGTAAGTAATTAAAATAACACATACATCAAGAAAGGATTGAACTCTATCAAACTCAGTATTGTTCAAGAAAACCTTTCTGCATTATTGATTGTATTCCTTCACATAAAGCAGCAGCTGGGCCAAAAATCTCCAACCTTTTGCTAATTCGACCTCTTGCTTTATATATAACATTTACAACATGTATCCCATCATCCCTCATCGAGAGAATTCGAATTTTCCATCAGTGACACCTATTCTAACCATAAAACAAACTTTTAAATGCATTTGACAGCTAACTAGCAGTCCTAGAGACCTAATACAACTAGGAGTGTAACTCCTTATCATGATTACAACAACCTTATCTAAGCATTTAAACCATTGTTTGAAAACTTTCAACCTCAAGAAATTGAAATTGATGAAGTCTCCCACGTGGTCATCTCACTGCTGAAGACAAACCCTAGAAATTAGGGAACATGTTTCCTTGTTTTTAGGTTTAGGATCCCTGAAAATGGCACGTGGGACAGAGCCTTTATCTCCTCCTCCATGACACATTTTTTGAAACTGAAGGAGGTTTTTGTAGCCCATGTTGTCTAGAACAAAACGTTCTCCTGGGTTTTTAAAACATTCCTCCAGCTGTCCAGAATCTGTCCTTGAAAAACACGTGTCAAAAAGGAAAAATCCATTTTTTGAAATTAGGGTCTCAATGAAAGCTTAGTGTCTCCCAACTGAAAACATTTCCGAAGAAAGTGAGATAGGTTATTGTATATGGAGATTTTATGAAGAGAAACCTCCCTCAAAATTCCAAAATACGTTTTCCTGTCACTAGAAACTGATCTTGAAAAAGACTGCTAAAACCACAAGACCAAGCTTGACTTTCAGCAGTTTCGTAGCGCAAGTTTAACCATAAATTCCTCCCACCTCAGAACAAATTTGAAGAAAATGAAAGAGGTTTTGTAGTTTGGTATGTTAGGAAGAAAATCCTCTTTCAATTTTCAAAATTGAGTTCTCAGCTGCTCAGGACCCCTTCTAGAAGTTGACTAGTAAACTCAGAAAACAACGTTTTTTATGTTGAAACAGGTTTTTTCAGGGATTTCGTAGCGCGCTACGAAAACTCCTAGTTCAGTGATTTCATATCTAGTTTCAAAATTTCTCCAAAATGATGTGAAATATGACTTCTAAACACCTGGTGAGGCTTCTAGGACATGGAATGAGGCTGTTAAACCTTATTTGGAAAAGAGATATGACCTTAAAAGACTTCTTACCTTATGACCAAACCCTTAAAGCATGAATTTTCCTAGAGACCCTTTAACACCATGAATAGAAGAAGGCTTTGTAAACGAGAATGACACTAATTGTGATGAGATGACACAAAACTTATAAGACTATGACTAGAAACAAGGTAACTTACCAAAGCTTAGAGACAAAGATTTTAGGGTGATAACAGTGGCTCCACTAGGGATAGTGTGCCCTTGCGGTATACTAAGAACTTGTAGCTCCAGTGCCGCTATCCATCCTCTAGAAGAAAACTTTGAACCTCTGTCCAATTTTCTCCTCAAGCCTTTAATGATTTCTGAACGAAGAATTCAAACTGCACCTACTAAAGCAGATGCTTAATCAACCTAACCTGAACTTATTTCCACATTCCTACCTACCCTATCATCTGCAATCTCCACTTGTAGCTCAAGGAACATGAAACTTCCAATGAAGCCAATCATCAATATGATCTGGCACTTGAATCTCTTGACTGTGCTTGAAGCAAAAATAAACCAGATACTGAAATAACCAAGGAAGCATGAGGTGTAATTGTTCTTCAAGATGAAAATATAACTGGAAGCTTGAACAATAAATCTTTTCCATGTAGTTAGCTATAGGGTCAAAAAACACATGGTTAGTTTGATGATTCTCATAGCATCATGTTAATTCTAGCAACTGATCTTCAATAACAGTGTATTCTTCCTCAATCACGAAAGAGAAAGGAAGCAATACCCTCTCCCTGTGTTCTGCCATTGAAAGCGTTTGAAAAGAATGATCATGATCATGAAGACTATATGGTTGAATTTGACCTTGTAAACCTTCAATGTCTTTCTCAATGTCCTTAGCACCTTCATCCAAAAATTTCATCTTATCTTTTGTCTTGCACTCAAATGATTTTAGATAAGAAGACAAGGACAAAGAAAATTTTTCATCTATTTCTTCATTAATATGATCATCATTCCATTGTTTGAAACCTTAAATTGAAGGAGAGTTTGCCACCAAATCTGATCTATCTATCCATTCCTCCAAAAACATAAGCCAAAGGTCTTCAAATGACTTAATAGATTTGGCAGAAAAACTTTCAATCCACTGTTTACATTTCCCTTGAAATGAATCATAGAGCAACATAATGCAAACATCCTCATGCTTGACTCTAAGAAGCTCGGTAAAATAACAGAAATCAGATATATGCTTCAAAGTTAAGCTCAAATCTTCTCCATTGAATTTTGGACCATTCCTTAGAAAATATGCATCCTTGGGAAAATGATTTGGGAAACCATGAATTCCTCAAAAATTTATGCATGCATACCTTGAAATAAGAATGGTAGCATCTGATTTCTTCATAACTCCAGTGGAATCACCATGAATCTATGAATTTCAAATTCTTCAACAATGGAGTCGCCAAGGTAGTTTTTCAACCTCGAAAGATTTCTGAGCTCTTGCTACCTTCAGAAGTTCAGCGTCTTGATTTTGGGAATGATTAAACTTCAAACCCCCGATAGATGCACCAAAATGTTATCACAAAAATCACCCCTGATAGGCTGCTGATCAGGAAGACCTTATGTAACTCTTTCAAACCAACTTTTGGCTGAGGCTTAGCCTCCTTAACCTGAGAGGGCTCTCTCACTAGGTTAAAGATGTTTGGTAAAGATTAGATGGCTAACTCTATGGATTGAAATCAAATGAAAATGTATAAATGGTTGAAATGCCAATCAACAAGCATCTATTGGGCTATGGAGTCAAAGTATGTTTTAGTACAACAATAGATCAGCTTACATGGAAGTCAGGGCATAAAGAGTTTTAATCTACCAACAAATAGAGACATGATATAGGAAACACAATTTATGAACACATGAAGGAAGTTAGAGCATTATCAATGAATTCTAAGTAACATGTGTTCATACCACTGCAAGTGAGCAAATGAAGAAATCCATGAGGAAATAAAACACATAAAAACCTCTCTGAATCTTGAGTAGTAAAGCCAAACTTCTGCATTAACATAAAACATACAGTGTTCTGCAATAACATAATATGCCTTGTTTCTCTTGAAATTTTCCAACCCTTTGTACATCAGATGTTCTACTATATATAGAATTCATGTAGATTCCTTCCTCCAGCATGAGGGGAATTCAAATTCCTCCTAATTTGACACCTATTGACACTTAAAAATAACTATTTAATACAAAACACAGCTAACTAGCAATCCTAGAGACCTAATACAACTAGGAGTGTAAATCCTTATTATGATTATAACAACCTTATCTAAACATTTAAAGACTTCTTTGACACCTATAATCCATGAAGTCGAATTTGGTGGTGCTCATAACCCTCCAGCTGGCCCTTGATGACTCATCCTTTTGCTATTCCTAGAAACTAGGAGACTGTTCCTTGCTCTGTTCTGGCTGAAAAATAGGTCTTGGGACAGAGCTCATATCTTCTCATAACAAATGTATTTGGAAAACCTGAAGGAGGCTTTTGTGAACCAATCCATGCTGAACAAAAACATCTCTTGGTTTTTTGAAACAGCTTTCCTACGTCCCAGAATGAGTCTTTGAAAAACAAGTGTAAAAATATGCTTGTGACAAATTGCACCTACAGCAGTTTCGTAGCGCAAGTTTAACCATGAATGTATCCCACCTCATAATGAATTTGAAGAAACTGAAAGAGGTTTTTGTAGTTCAGTATTTTAGGAAGAAAAGCCTCTTTCATTTTTCAAAATTGATTTTTTATCAGAAGATATGATCTTTATCCCAAGACCTATTTTTCAGTCAGAACAGAGCAAGGAACAGTCTCCTAGTTTCTAGGAACAACAAAAGCATGAGTCATCAAGGGCCAGCTGGAGGGTTATGAGCACCACCAAATTCGAATTCATGGAGTTATAGGTGTCAAAGAAGTCTTTCATCCAGTTAATGCCTCATCCACTGCAATATCCTCACCCCCCATTTTTCATGACCGCCATTCCTGAACCTTGTGTCGTCAGATCGTTTTCACCTCCAGAAAATCATTTGCTTCATTTCATGTCGTAGATGTGGGATACATTAAGGCCCTCCTATGACAAGTCACTTCTTTTCGACATCAGCTCATTATCCAAGAAGTTGACTTAGAAACAACCCTTTTAGTACTTTGAAGCTTGCATGCCTCAATGGCAAGTTTCTCACTTCTGGTGACAGGTTGACATCAATGGCCTTCGACCAAAGATATTGCGTGGTGTTCGACATTGGATCATATATTCACACCACGTGAATTGTATTGTAGTACCTTGAGGGTCATTATCATTATCGGTGATTCCTCTCGCGTCTATTAACAGCTTACATTATTGGCTGGTAATCAGGCGATGTCTTTCCATGTTCGACTTCATGACATCTTTTCACATGGATCGACTTGTACATCGGGCGAAGATTGAACGAGTTTGAAGACCCCAGATCTATTTTCATCCATCCGGGCTGCGATATATTCAGGAATATAAAAACATCAAATGTACACAAAAGCTACAGAGATGATCATCCAAACTAGGGATGATGACTCTACATATAAAGAATCACTAGTCTGCAACCGCAGACAATTATTTGTTCTATGTACATGAAAATGAATTTATAAAGCTGAGCATGGGAATGCCCGCCTAATCTAGATCATGAAAATAATATGATGATGATGTATTTTATTGTATCTTATATAGGTCACCTTCCAGTTCGAATACCTCGGATCCTCATGATAAAGCATTTCACCCGACATTAACAGATTTACGACTTCATGATTTAGGGGGCAACTGTTATAGACATATTTGGGCATTGCAACCCAATCTTATATGTTGATAAACCAAGGGCTCTTTAACCCCTAAAAGTGTCGTTTCATACCCTAAAGGATCATGGTCAACTGATTACATCATTCCCCAGAAGTTCCACCTGAAAAACCACTCAGAACTGGCCAAACCTGGACCATACTAACTACTCCACTGTCAGGGTGCGATGCATACTGACTTCTACACTAGCCAAGTGTGATGCATACTGAAGAGACCTTCTGTGGGGTGCGATGAGCAAGAATGGACAAATTTCTGAGACAGTTTTCTAAGTGGATGCTCATGGAATCTTCTAGAACCTTCTCCTACGACACTTGCCTCTCTGAATTCGCCCAGGGATGAGTAAAATATCCAAGGATGCTTTGATAGTTCTTTGTTACCGTGTTTCTACAAGTACTCTCCAAGCGGGATAAGTACAAAGATGAGTTGCAAGCTTTGTCAAGGGGGAGAGAGATCAAGCAAGGAGATAAGCGGAAGACCCAGGTTGGTTCCTTTGCCTCTCTCTTATCTATCATACATAGAGGAAATTGCAAATTGCTTTGATTATTTGTTTCTAGGATAGTTTCCAATCCTAGAGGGCTAGCAGATCGAAAAGACACTAGTTTTCCTGCAAACACCTGGACTCAAGATGAGTAGCTTGGACACATACTTCATCCAAATTAGTGGGATTAAATAAGAGAATAATATGGTGATTGTAACTATGCAATACACCGATATATTTAAAAAAAGTTTCTAGATTATATAATGAAATATTTAAATCCAATGCCTTCTTCCTAAATTATTTAGTAAAGCTTTGCATTCTTTGTCCTTTTCCTTGCCTCAATTTTTTCCATTCCATGATTTCTTTATAGGTGTATGCTAAAGGATAAACTATTTCTTTAATGCATTAGTGAATTTTGACCATGAAGAAAGGATGTTAAAAACATTTTCACTACCTTCTTCGAGTTTACTCTCCAAACAAACCAATGTTTTACCTTCAAGTTGTAAATAGGCCAACCGATCTTTACCTCTTCTTCAACAATCTCCTAAACATGACAATAAACTTCTATTTGTCAAATCCAATTATCTAATATTTATGCATTAAGATTTCCATTATACATTGACAAGTCAAAGCTAACATCCAATTTGATCAATGGTTTCACGGGTTCAAATCCCAACTATGTTATTTTAAAATCGTTGTAGGTTGTAATAACTTCAAATAGAATTTTACACTTATACATAGTAAGAATCCATGGTTGGTGCAACAGTGACTCTTTGAGTTGTTGTTGACAAGGTCGTGAGTTCACACTATTTTCCTGACTCTTCTAGAGAGGTAAGGAGAGTTTTGTTCCAACATAGGTTACCACATTACTCCACTTTATTGGTCCATATGTCACACAATCAACGCCCAAGACTTAGTTAGTTTCACAACCACCTACGAAGTCAACTACCACATAGATGTCCCATCATCGCCTCTACCATTTGTCCTTGGTTCATGTTGCCATGTCACCATGTCACGTCAACCTCCTATGATGTGTCTTCTTTTGATCCTCCCATGTGTCCTTCTTACAACCTACTACATGTCACCCTTTGGGACTACCACATGTCACCTATATCCTTCCTTTTTTGCATGTTTTTGCAAAACTTCAAAACATGATAACTTTCTCATATGAAGTTTGTTTGAGCTCGTTCCAGTTGTGTTGGAAATATATCATCGAGCTCTTTGTCATGGAAACCTTTTCATCTCGATTTCAGACTATTTATTTTGAGACATCTTGAATCCTCCCAAATCACTTGACCGCTTCCTATGGTTTCCTTGAAAATCCTTTCTCTTTCAAGTGCTTCACATGAACAAACACAACCAAATTGTAGAGTTCTTCTTGGTCTACCCGACTCGAATGAAAGGCTCTCTCTCTGGTTTCCTCAACTAACACACTTCAAGCCTGAAATTTTTAGTCCAACTTCCAATCATAGGTTTACAAGTTTGAAAGATTATTGTTCTTATATTATCACGTTCACAAGGATTATAGGTTCACAAAAATAGTTCAAGTCTTGTTTTCTATATTTGTCTCTAATTGTTACTGTCTTCGAAACTCTACTCAAAACAACTAACTAAAAAATCAACATGTTTTCAACCCACAAGTGTTCCTTTACACAGGAAAGTTCCAAGTTCCCCTTCATGGGATGTGAAGTCAACCAAGACTCTACTGTGAGGTACGTAGCCCATGCTCGGGTGGCTCCAACACATTCCCCGCATCCTCTCATAGCTACTTAGGTGGTTTTTAGTTCAACAAGAACATTAGGGGTCATAACGTTAAATTCAGAGAATATAGGAAACTTCCCAATCTGAGTTACAGACTTCCTAAGGAGCCTATCCTTCCATACATCAAGATTCATATAGGATTCTCCTTATTCTTCAAATTTAATAGTTTATAATTTAATCAAAATATGTACAACAAACAATCTTGGCAATATATCCATGCTAGCTCTCCAAAATTATCATCCTTTAATTACATTGCAAAACTTAGGGATTAGAAAAAGGAATGTTAGATTAGAATCATAGTGGAGAAGATCCTTTTCATTGGTGGAAAATCCAAGAGTTTGTGACTTGAAGGAAATATTTTAGAAATTAGTATTTAAAATGATGGATGGTTAAAGTCGGAACTACTATGGTCCATATACTAGGCTCATATATTTCATATAAATATAGTTTCCTTCAAGCAACTACTACAAATTTGATCTCATAAATAAATTTATTAGTATCTTTGATCTCATAGAAGAGGAAAACTACACAAGAAATGAACTAGGCAACCCATCATAATCATCACTTTTAATGAAAACATATAATAATGAGAAAGCATAGTGACTAACATAAATAGTGTGTGAATATAGCTAATTCAAAGGTCATGAAAATGAAGTTTGGAAGGCTAGGTTTAGGGTGAAAAAAAATCAATCCCAAATTTTAGCTTGCAAAGCCTAGTCGAACGATAACCAAAAATTTATAAATAAATTCCCTAGTAGAGGGAGACAACATTATCAATGATCCTAATAGATTCCAAAGACAACAAACCTTAACTTTCCTCTAGCTTTCCTCGAAACCTTGACCCCATTGCATATCCCCATTTCAAATGTTGTTTGAACACCCATTTCTTTATATTTAATTCCTTCATCACAATCAATATAAATTTATTAATTAAAAGTGCTAACATAGCTATTTGCAAACTTTATTAGTTGAAAAAATAATACAAATGTATACTTAGAACATGAGCTTCTAAATATTGGCAATTAAGGGTCTCATAGTTTGGAAATGCTAGAAGATTGGATATAAATATACCATGAATTTCTCAATTCTAGAACCACAAAAATGTTGTGAGGTGTTGTATCATGAGGGAATTTGACTAAGATTTGGGCATAACAAGAATTATAGTTGAAGAGTTTAAAACATAACTTATTGCCATTTTATCTATACAACTCTGGTAGCTTATTGATTAAAGTATATTTGAAAGATTTGATGGTGTTTATGTTTAGTTGATTTTCAAAGGAAGATCCATGTGCTTAAACAACAAGCATAAGTGATCATAAAGAAATATGAATCTAAAAAATGAGTAGAGGCATGTGGGATGATTGACTTGATTACTGTGGATGAACCCTCTTTTACATTTCATTGCTAAGATTATTAATCTCATGATAGTGAATATAATGGAAAACATGAAGATTCTAATCATACCCAGTAATAATCTCAATTGTCATTTCAAAAAATGAAAGCATTTAAGTTTGAAAGAAATGATTATCACCTCTCCTCCAAGATGACTTTAAAGGTTGGCCCATATTCCCATTTTATTGTGCTTCCAAACATGAATTTCAATTATTTCATTTTTCCTTCCAAGGAAATCCTACATTATGGCCACTACAACCTTTTGTGGTACATGGTTGCAACTTGTAACTATCTTCTTCAACATCAACTATCTTCTTTCGTTACACATTTTGAGACTATTCTTACTCCTAAAACCAATGTTATGTTGGACCAACAACATCTTATGTTGGACCAACAACATCTATCAATTTAAACTCACCTTGCCTTTTACACTAATTCAAGGTTTAAAGATATGCTAAGAAATTATGAATCATTTTTAATAGAAAATAGAGATGCATAGTAAAGATATAGATATGTATGATGAAATATGTCTAGGCTTAAAATTTCCACGAGTAATAAAACTTTTTTTTGTTATGACACATGATTTTGAAAATCATATATAAATTGCACTAAAATAAACAAATTAAATAAAAAAAATTATTTTATTAAATATATATTAAAAATAACAATCATCTTTTTAAATTAAAAATATTAGTTTAAATATATTTTTAAATTAAAATACTAGTTCAAATATCTTTTTAAATTAAAAATTTCAAATTTTTTAAAATACATTTATAAATTATGACTCTATAACCCAAGCTAGGAAAGGTTCAACTTTGACCTGAAGGGATTCACTTTTCCCACCGTCATTTCATGTTTGTCAATATCGTCTTCAAACTTAGCATAATTATAGGGAAATATGCAACATATATTAGCACTCAAATTCTTTTGGATAAAGAAAATGAGACTGCAAACTTTATAGAGACGCGACCAATTTGATGCTTCCTTCCATCTTCCACGTCATTCATGCCAAAATTTTGGCTGCAGTGGTGATTTTGGAATGTGTCAACATAAGGTGGTCCCTACCACTATAAGTATTTCCTCTGACATATTGTCAATCTTCAACCTAATCTCATGTTAGTGGGTCATACTCTACCACTGTTGGCTCTCATACTTTACCCAAGTTTCCATCCCAATTGAAATTATCATCTACATCTGGGATGAAAGGACAGGAAAATTTGACTGCATTGGTGATTTTGGAAGGTGTGAATATAAGGTGGTCCCTACCACTATGAATATTTCCTCTGACATATTGTCAATCTTCTACCGAATCTCATGTTAGTGAATCATACTATACAATTGTTCGCTGTCATACTTTACCCAAGTTTCCATCCTAATTGAAATTATCATCTACATCTCAGACGAAATGACAAAAAACCACCCAGTAAATTTAGAAAATTGCCAAATTGCGTGAATGTGGGGTCCCACAATGTGGGGTCGTACATAGTATTCCCCACAAGTCAGTCCGTGGCGACCGCGTAGGGCCCGCAAAGAAGGGTGCACCGCTACTAAGAAGGCCGTATTAGTGGCCGTCAATGCTCATTTTCCGTCTTTGTCACGTTTTCTTTGTTATAGCATATTTACAAATTCGGAAAACGATGGTTTGAAATTCAATCCATTTGTCCCCTCACAAATTCAAAATGGGCCACCCTAAATGAGAAAGCGTTGGCTTCACTCGAAAACGAGTACCTATGTTCACTCCCAGAATATTTGATTTTGTACGAACTATTAGATATTGTGTCGAGATTTTACCCCATATGATCCATTCGTGGAGTTACTGTATTTGATTGCTAGTTGTCAAATTATTACCAGATTACATTTATTTAATACTGGATCTGTATGTGCTGAGAAGTTCAATTTTTTTTGTAGGCAAATTTTGTTTTTTAGGAATTTGATTTTTTTTTTGCATATGACAGATTACTTCAGAGCCATAATGCTTTAGATTATCATTATTATTATGTATATATTTAAGATAAAAAATCATTCATTATTATTAATATATTTAAGATAAAATTAAGTTTTTGTTTGCATGATTTATATATATATATATATTAATTTAGGAATATTATTTAGATTTTAATAATTATTATTAAAATATTATTTTTCATAAATTAGTTATTATTAAAAAAAGTATTTCTCCTTTTGATTGTTTTGTTTTAGCTTTAATTTTTTTTAATTATTGCGTTGAGAGAGGCTCAAAAGCTGTGTATGGGGTAGATCTCACATAAAAATGTAAACTTAAAGGTAATTGTAAATGTAAACAACCTAGTATGGGGGTAGATCTCACATAAAAACATAAATGTAAACGTAAATGTAAATGTAAACAACCCAGTATGGGGGTAAATCTCACATAAAAACGTAAATGTAAATTTAAATGTAAATGTAAACAACCCATTATGGGGGTAGACCTCACATCAAAACGTAAACATATAAATGTAAAATTAAACATAATGTTTAACATTTAACATCTATTAGTATGTATAAACATAATATAAATTTAAAATATCAAGAGGTTTATGAAAACTCAAAACTAAACTAGAGGTATGGCAAATAAATAAAACCTTCTTTTATATTTATTCCATAAACCTTTTTATATTTACGAAAACTCAAAAAATATGTTTTATTTAGGTAAAACCTATTAATACCATGGACCAAATACAATATTTATAAAAGAGGTATGGTAAATAAATAAAAATATAAATAAACTAGTGGTATAGTAAATAAATAAAACCTCTTATATTTATTCCATAAACCTCTTTATATTTAGGAAAACTCAAAAAATATGTTTTATATACGTGAAGCCTATTAATACCATGGGCCAAATACCATATTTATAAAAGAGGTATGGTAAATAAATAAATATAAAAGAGGTATGATAAATAAATAAAAATATATCAAATAGGGTTAGAAGTCAACATCTAATTATATACCAAGCCTATGGGCCAAATACCATGGTAGATAAAAGAGATATGATAAATAAATATAAATATAAATAAAAGAGAGATATAGTAAATAAATAAAGCATATTTTTATATTTACTCCATAAACCTCTTTATACTTACTCACACTCAAAAAATAGGTTTATTTTAGGTGAAGCCTATGGGCCAAATACCATGGGTCAAATTATTATTAATACCATACAAAAAAACATTATTAACCCTAATATTAATATTATTAAATTTAAAAACTTTGGATTAATAGAATATTAAGTTTGTTATAACATAATATATATTGATATATCATGATATATATTAACTCTGGATATATATGGGAGGGAAGAACAAATACATAGAGTGGTAGAAGTGGAGAAATAGGGGGACTGACAAGGGAGAGATGGAGATAAACTTAAGGATAAGGGAGAAGAGGAATGAAGAAAGAGAGAGGGAGATGAGTGAGAGATGTAGAGAAGGGTAAGAGATGGACAGGGAGACACAAAGATGGAGGGGGAGAGAGAGAAGGAGAGAGGGAGGGAGATAGTGAGAGGATTGGAGAGCGGAGAGAGAGAGAGAGAGAGAGAGAGAGATGGGGGAAAAGAGAGGAAGGTAGGAGAGAAAGGGAGAGAGAGGAAGGATTTCTAAAGAGGAGGAGAGAGGGAGGGAAGAAGAAATACAGAGAGAGTGAGAAGTGGAGAGAGAGGGAGTGACAAGGGAGAGATGGAGAGAGAGAGAGAGAGAGAGTATATTTAGGGGTGAGATAAAGAGACAAATAAAGAGAGATAGAGAGAAGGGGGGGAGAAGGAGAGGGGGAGGGATATAGTAACATAGTTGGAGAGAGAGAGAGGTGGGAGGGGAGATGATGGGGGGAGGAGAGAGCATTGGAGGGAAAAGAGAGAGAGAGAGAGTGATGGGGGAAGAGAGAGGCAGGTAGGAGAAAAAGGGAGAGAGAGGGAGAAGTGGAGAGAGAGAAGGAGTGATAAGGGAGATATGGAGAGAGAGAGTGTATATGTTTGGGGGTGAGATAAAGAGACAAAGAAGGAGAGATGGAGATAATGGAGATAATGGGGGAGAGAATGAGAGAGGAGAGAGGGAAGGATATAGTAACAGAGTTGGACAGAGAGAGAGAGAGAGAGAGAGAGGTTAGAGGGGGGAGAGGAAGGGAGGTAATAATAAAGAAATAGAGAGAGAAATATGGAGAGAGAGAGGGAGAGAGGATAACAAGAGGGAAGAGAGATAGAAGCAGGGAAGAGAGAGAGGGGGAGAGGAGGAGGGAGCGATAGATAGATAGAGTGGAGAAAGAGAGTGCATGTTTTGGGGGTGATATAGAGAGACAAAGGGAGATAGAGATATAGATGGAAAGTGAAGAGAGGGAAGAAGAGATAGATGGAGAGAGAGAAGGAGGGACAAAGAGATGGATAGATATGGAGTGAGAGAGCATGTATGTTTAAGGGGTTGAGATAGAGAGACAAATATGAAGATATGAAGGGATATATATATATATATATATAATATATATATATATATATATATATATATATGTGGAGTGGGGAGAGAGGGGAGAATATTTATTACACTAGATGCATTGATTTCAATGTAGATGTTGGTTTATAAACCTATTTTCTTACTTGCACTAGATCCATTTATTTGAGTGTAAATGTTGATTTTGAATTGTATTTGATTGTTTGCATTAGATGCATTGATTTCAGTGTAAATGTTGTTTTCTAATCTTATTTGGTTTCTTGCATTAGATACATTGATTTCAGTGTAGAAGTTGATTTCTGATTTGATGTAATTGGATGTATGATGGTACATTAATTTAAAGCGATTGTATCAATATTGTGCATTGATTTCACTGTAGGTATAAAAAATTATTGACAATGTACATTGGTTTTTGTTTTATAGGAATTCAGCCTATTAATATTGAAGAGAAAGAGAGACAAGGTATGATGTTTACTACAATATATTGAGCTAAAGATTAAATAGTTTACGATTTAACGTGTCCTTCTCATATAATTGATATGAAAAGATGACAAAAGTAACGAGGGTGACAATAAGAATAGTAGAAAAAATAATTTGAGATTAATCACAATGAAATACTATTTGTAATTTACTATATTCTTATTATTCACATTTTCTATCATTCAACACTATTACATTATCTCTTTACATTCAATTTTTTTTTCATCATTAAAGTTCTTCACGATATTTGTCATCTCAACAAACCGATCTAACTAAGAAAATTTAAAATTAAAATGGTCAGATTAATCTGGGACATATTTAGCATATTTAAAATGATTATATTTAATATTAGATGATTTTACATATTATTGATAAAATCAATCATTTGTTAGTTAGATTTTCTTTGGCTGCACACGACTGAAACTAGCCTAGATCCATCTTAACTCTGGATCTATCAAGCGCCGAGAGGGATCAAATCTCTCGAAGTGAAAACCTTTCCTCAAGTTTTACACTCAAAAAAGAGGTTTGCACCTCAAGAGATTTGATCCCTCTCGACGCTTGATAGATCTGGAGTTAAGATGGATCTAGGCTAGTTATTTTTGTTATAGGATCTTGACTCATTAATCTTTATATAGGAGTTGTCTTTAATGTGACTTTTTGGACTTTCCAGTGTTGGAATCTATTGGAAAAATTTGAGGTGAAATCTTTATTTGTGTTAGTTTAAACTAGTTTTCTTATTGTATATATGGCTTCAACACCCTCAAAAATCCCTAGGGCACAGTTATTTTTAAAAATATTGAAAATTTACTTTGAAATAAATATATAAAAAAGAAGAGTGGTGATGCAAAATCAACAATTTCTTTTTCGGGCTATTTTTTCATGTTTTTTTTGGGGTCTTTTGGATAGAGTTCTCGTGTTTTAGTAATAGTTCTCGTTTGATCAATAACTTTGTTAAACATCATTCATCAAATGCATAAAAGTTGTTGGGGCATTGTAAAGCCCAAAAGGAATCACTAACTATTCAAACAAACACTTCTTCATTTTGAAAGTGGTTTTCCAAACATCACCTTCTGCAATCTAAATCTGATGATAACCACTTCACAATCTGACTTAGTAAGATAATTTGCATCTTTTAAATAACCTAACAAATCATTGGTACAAGGAATAGGGTATCGATTCTTTACCGAGATTTTTTTTTACTGCACGAAAGTCAACACACATTCTCCATGTACCATCCTTCTTTGCTTTTGAATTTTATAACTGTGGTTGGTCTTCATAATTATTGCTTTTGGTCCGTGATGTATTTGTAAAGGAAAATTTTGTAAAGCGTGTTCCTCATGCTCTTTTCAAAAGAAGAAAATTTGAACTTCTAAAAATATAATTTTTGTCTCCAAAAGAAACCATGGCAGTCTCCTCCTAGTCACGTTGTCCCCTTCAAGTGTTCAAGTCAACTTTGTTAAGAAAGTAACCCATTCGGCCTAATGGATCTATATATAGGAGATATTCGACCTCTTCTCAAGCACCAATTCAGATTTCATCATAAAAGACATTATATCTTATGTTAAGCCATGTGAAGGAGAGAAGAAAGAAGGATGAATTTATCCCTTTGTTGTACAGGACCGAATATTTGTGGTAGCCCTTTGTGCTAGATGAATCTTTGTTGTACAAGACTGAATCTCTATGGTAGCCCTCTATGTTAGACAAATATTTGTACTAGACCAAATTTCTAAGGAAGGATTGGATTTGAGGAAGGAAGAAGGCCTAATTCTAAGTAGACATAATCATACCAAATTTTTTGGGAATTTGGCTTGACTAGGATGGAGTTGGATTATGTTCAACCAAGTTTATTTGAGGGTCAATTTGACCTTGTAAATATATAGCATGTTTAGATGTATCTCTTTTTTGAAAACAAGAATTTCTCTAAGGAAAATGTTGTTTGGCTTTTCCCCCATGTGGGTTTTCCTAGGGTAAATGCTTGTGTTCATGTGTAATTGTCTCTTTATTATCATTTTGGCATATTTTTTTATTATTGAGCTCCTCTGTGTATCTGCTTTATGATGATAAATGAATACAAAAAAATATTAACCTAACTAAAATCAGCAGAAGTAATTATTAGTTTAGACGATACCCTAAAAATCAACATTTGGTACTATCACATTACGAGATCCACATGGAGAGGAACTAGGCATGATTCTCAATTATGGACATCTTGTACATACCAACATTAGGAAGAAGGGAACTTTCTTGCAATTGAATCTCATGTTGAATCTCCCCCTTGGGAGGCAATCCTTTAGGTTCCTGGAATATTTCATCATAGTTAGAAATGAGATTAACTAATTCATTCTTATGAGAAGGATAACAACCCCTAAAATCACTACATTGTTCAACATCTTTTTCTTTCAGAACTATAAGTACAAATTTCTTTCTAGCATTTATGAGCCTCTTCATTTTCCTTGCACTAACAAGTGATAATTTAGTATTCATGCTATGTTCCCTTACAATATATTCAACCTCGTCTTTAGTGAGGTGATATTTGTTCTCCTCCCTGAAGAATAAGCTTAGCATCATCACATACATAGTATAGAGGATAAGGTTTATTTTGAGGTGTTGTTTGTAATTCCAGTTTCTTGAAAATTGCATCAGATATTACATTTACTTGGGAACCAATATAAAAAAATATTATCAACTTTCATATGCTTAATTATCACCCTTATGTGAAAAAACTCACTTCTTCTACTTTTAGGACTAGGAGATGGATTAGAAGAACTAGAAATGTCATGAGAAGATATTTTACCTTGCACTCCTACAGTTGTGATCTAAGCTTCATCTCTTGAATTAGATCCCAAATTTTGTTGCATTGTGGCAATAGTATTTTTCTCTCCTTTGCCTCTAAACCTTTTAGGCCTTAGTTTAGGATGTATCTTCCAAAAATGGGCATCATTGTACCCTTCCTTTCAACAATGAGAGCATGTAGGCTTTGTAAACTCCAAAAGCGATAGAAAAAACGAAAAAATATGACAAAAGAAAAACTCACCCAGAAAAGCATTGTAAACTCCACTAAAGGATCCTTGATCTCCTTGGGAAGGCTAGAGATCCAATATAGAAGGTGAAAATGAGCTCTAGGGGTATCTATTATATAGATTGAGTTTGGTTAGGGTTTATGATGTGCGTGCCTAAAATCAAGGGAAAAGAAACACTTGGCAAAAAGTCCAAAAATATAAATTGTGCCACTCTTTAGGAAACTAATGATGACTCCTTATTTTCTAGGGATTGCTTTTTTATTTTTTGGGAAACTAGCCATTCACACTTCCAATAAGTATTGCGCAATTCCCAACCACAAGGGACTAGACAACATCTTGACTCAGTGCATTGCACAATTTCTAAGAGCAAGGGAGGCTTTGCACAATTTTTGAGCTCAAGGCCAAGCTATCTCCCAAAATTGAGCAATTTCTAAGCGCAAGGCTGGTCTGCCTATTTGGATTATGCAATTTAGATCATCGGGGTTGGCCTGCCTTCCAAGCTTGCATATTTTTTGGAGGGAATCCTAGCAAACCTGCAAAATCAAGGCAAAGACTTGCTTGTGATTGAAAAAGTTCAGATCAAGATCAAAACAAGGAATCACAAGTACAACCATGAAAATGTAAGTACTGAACATGGCATGAATACTTGATGAGATTAAATGATAAGCTCCTATGGGCGGAAGGGAAGCTCCAAAATCAAAGCATGGGAAAAATTTTGGAGGGTGGTTGTAGTAGCTACAATAGGTTAATACTCTTATTTTCCATCAGAGATCATGGGTTCAAAGCCCACTGAAACCATTTTAAAATCATTGCAGACTACAATAATTTCAAATAGAAGTTTCTAGTTATACATAGTAAGAATCAATGGTTGGTGCAACGATGAGTTTTTAGGTTGTTATCGAAGAGGTCGCAAGTTAAAACCACTCACTTGACTCTTCTACAAATGGTAGGAGCATTTTTTTCTAACTTGGGTTGCCATGTGGCACGAGTTGTTTGTTCCAGATGTCACATAATTAAAGTCCAACTCTTAGTTAGCTGCACAGTCACCTGTTAAGTTAGTTTCCACATAAATTCCATGTCGTTGCCTTTTCCACATGCCCTCTCCCACTATTGCCATGCGACCATGCCATGTTAGCCTCTTGTTATGTATCTTCTTCTAAGTCTCCCAACTGTCCTCCATACAACCTACCACATGTCACCCTCTAGGACTTCCACGTGTCACCTTTTTCCTTCCTTTTGACCATTTTTGCAAAACTTCAGAATGTGATCAATTTATCATACAAAGTTCGTTTGATATTGTTCAAATTGCATTAGGAAGATCTCGTCGAGATCTCATCATGGTGAGCTTTTCATATTTATTTGGGACTATTGAATTTTAAGTCCCCTCAGATCCTCCTAAATCAATTTTCCCCATTAGGAAGCTTTTGGACCACCAAAAGTTGAATTACTCAACAAATAGGTGAGAGTATTAATCCCTCACTTTCACTATCTCAATCCATTGTTCTTTGCTTGGATGCATTCCATTAAGGCCCCCTCAAAGATACTCCATATTTCCTCATCATGAAGCCCTCATTTTCATGCCTAGAATGGCATCTTCTTACAACTAGTTCAGATACTCAAGATAAAAATCATTGATGGAGGGAACTTGAATACGCACATCTTGATATTTATCCATTTTAGGCTCATATAGTTTCAATTTCTTCACATTTACAATTAAATACATCTACATGTAAGGTGGTATATCTAAGCAGAAATCATTAGCCTTAATCATATCTAAAATAGTAAATGGGTCATATCAAATTGGTTTGATCTTTTTACCTTCCCCTTTTAACTTGTGTTTGCTAATATGCAACCAAACTAGATTACCAAATTAGAAGTGATGTTCCATCTTATGTTTATTATGCCTAGCCTTGTGTTGGGCTTGTCTCTTCTCCAACTATTCTTGTACTCTCTTATGCATCTTGTATTGGGCTTGTCTCTTCTCCAACTATTCTTGTACTCTCTGATGCACCATTTTGGTTTTGTCTTCGTCTCTATGCTCATCATAACCAATATCTTTCCCAAAAATCAAATTCAATGGATACCGTGGAAGGTACTGAAAGCAAGTTTCAAATGGAGAGCTTTGTGTAGAAGAATGAAAGGTTCAGTTGTAGGCATGTTGCACATAGTGTGGTTTTTCATCCCAAATCTTAGGATGTTTACTACAATATCCTTGGAGAAAATTTCCAATGGTCCTCTTGAATACCTTTTTTTGTATTTCAATCTGTGGATGAAAAACAATACTTCTCTTCAACATGGTGTCCATCAATCTCCATAAACTCGACCAAAATTCTCCCAAAATGTGGGAATCTTGATCTAAAATAGTGGAAGCAGGCAATCCAAAGTGAACCCAAACATGTGGAAAGAATAAGTGTGTGGTCTATTTAGTTGTCCCTTGCTTCTTACAAGGCATAAAAGTACACATTTTTCTAAACATATCCACAATTACATACAAGTAATCATGACCTCTTTTAGCCATAGGAAAACCCCTTAGAAAATCCATAGAGATGTTGTCCCATGGATGAGAAGGAGTTATAAGAGTTGTATACATACCCGATTTTCTCCTAGTGGGTTTAATAGTGACACAAAATACATACCCTTTTACATATTTGAATACAATTTCCCCCATTGAAGACCAATAAAAAATATTTGTAAATGAGCTACATTTTTTCCTACCCCAAAATGCGTTGAAATAAGAGATGAGATTCTTTGATTACATGAATTCTTTCATCTTCTGGAACACATAGTTTGTTAACATGATGGAGTAAATTGCCTTGAAAATGATAATTCTCCACTTGTGAACCATGAGTTAACCTCTCATATACATATTTGAATTCAACATCCCTACCATACTGCTCAACATAACTATCAATTGTTAATGAATTAGTGTATAAGATGATAGATGCATTGATAGGAGGTCTAGATAACATGGCAACCATTTTGTTATTTACACCCTTCTTATATTTCATGACCAAATGAAATTGTTGTAGAAAACCTATCGACCTAAAATGTATTTATTGTTGTAGCTTTATTAGTGGTTGCAAGTACTATAATGGTTGATGATCCTTGTGTATTATTGTTTTTTTTCCCATTAAGTAATTCTTCCACTTTTTAACACTTTGTACCAATGCATACAACTCTTTATCATATGTAAGATAATTAAAAACAACTTTAAAAAAGGTCTCGGAGTGATAACAAATTTACTTACACTAATGCATCAAAACTACTCCCATGGAATATCCACTTGCATCGATCTCTATCTCAAAGGGTTGTTGGAAGTCTGGAAATGCTAACACTAGTGTTGTGCTAATATTTTCTTTCAGTGTATCAAAGGTCTTTTGTTGCTTGTCTCCCAATTGAAAGAGTTATCACGCTAGTCAAATCATGTAAAGGAGATGCAATAAATGAGAAGTTAGAAATAAATTTTCTCCAATACTAGATTACTCTTAAGAAGATCCTAACTTCTATTGATGATGTGGGATTGGGCAGTTTACAATCACTTCAACTTTATAGGGAGCTATTTTCAATTCACCACCACCTACTATGTAACCCAAGTACATTAACGATATTTTGCAAAATTCCTACTTTCACATTTTCACATACAACTTTTCCTTTAAAGTATATAATACTTGTCTAACATGCTTGACATGTTTATCCCAAGTTCTGCTAAATAAAAGAATATCATCTAAGTAGATAATTACAAAGCCATCAATGAATGGTCTAAAAACATCATTCACCACATGCATAAAAGTTGTTGTGGCATTATAAAGCCCAAAAGGAATCACTAACCATTCAAACAGACCCTTATTTGTTTTGAAAGTGGTTTTCCAAACATCACTTTCTACAATCTAAATCTAATGATAACCACTTCACAATCTAACTTAGTAAAATAATTTCCATATTTTAACTAACCTAACAAATCATTGATACAAGGAATATGGTATCAATTCTTTAATGATAATTTTTTACTACACGAAAGTCAATACACATTATCCATGTACCATCCTTCTTTGGTTTTGAATTTTTTAACTATGGTCGGTCTTTATAATTATTGTTTCTGGTCCATGATGTATTTGTAACAAAAAAAACTGTAAAGCATGTTCTTCATGCTCTTTTCAAAAGAAGAAAATTGAATTTTTAAAAATAAAATTTTTGGCTCCTAAAGAAGCCATGTCGACCTCCTCCTAGTCAAGTTCGCCCCTTAAAGTGTTCAAGTCATCTTTATCAAGGAAGGAACCCGTTCGGCCTATTGGATCTCTATATATAAGAGATATTCAACCTCTTCTCAAGCACCAATTCGGATTTGATCACAAAATACATAATATATTCTCTTGAACCATGTAAATGAGACAAGAAAGAAGGATGAAGATGAAGGATGAATTTCTCTTTTTGTTGTATAGGACTGAATCTTTGTGGTAGCCCTCTATGCTAGATGAATCTCTATTGTATGAGACCGAATCTCTATGGTAGCCCTATGTGCTAGACGAATATATGTACTAGACCGAAATTCCAAGGAAGGATTAGATTTTGAGGAAGGCGGAAGGAACAATTCTAAGCAAACATAATCATACCAAATTTTGTGGAAAAATGAATTGACTAGGATGGAGTTGGACTATGTTTGACCAAGTTTATTTGATGATCAGTTTGACCTTGTAAATGAATAGAATGTCTAGATGTATCTCTTGTTAGAAACAAGAATTTCTCTAAGGAAAAGGTTGTTGGGTTTTTCCCCCATTTGGGTTTTCTAAGGATAAATGTTTGTGATCGTGTGCAGTTGTCTCTTTATGATCCTTCTAGCATATTATTTTAATGTTGAGCTTCTCTGTATAATTTCTTTATGACGGTAAGTGAATACAATAAAAGATTAACCTAAATAAAATCATAATTAATTTTTAGTTTAGAGGATAACCTAAAATCAACATTTGGTAATATCACAACAGGATATGCACATGAAGAGGAACTAGTCATGATGACTCCCTTTTCAATAAATTATTGAGCTTATCTTTTATCTCTACATTCTCAATTATGTAAATCATGTACTTACCAACATTAGGAAGAGGGGCACTTTCGTGTCGCTGAATCTCATGCCCAATCTCCCTCTTGGGAGGAAATCCTTCAGGTTCCTGTAATATTTCATCATAGTTACAAATTAGATTAATTAATTCATCCTTATGAGAAAGATCACAACCCTTAAGAGCATCAAATTGCTCAAAATATTTTTCTTTCACAACTATAAGTACAAATTTATTTCTAGCATTTATGAGCCTTTTCATTTTCCTTGCACTAACAAGTTATAATGTAGTCTTAATCCTATGTCCTCTTACAATAAACTCAACCCCATCTTTGGTGAGGTGATATTTGTTCTCCTCCCTGAAGAATATGGATTTCCTTTCATTCAAGTAATGGCTTCCCAATACAATTCCACAAATATCAAGAGGAACCACATCTAATTGAAACCCATCAACAAATTTTGAAGTGATAGAAAATTTAAGTCTACATTGTTTGGTTACTTGTAGCTTTGCATCATCACATACTCAACCGAGAGGTTAAGATTTCTTGTGAGGTAATGTTTCTAATACCATTTTCTTGAAAATTGCATCAAATATTACATTTACTTGGGAACCAATATAAAAAATATTATCAACTTTCATATGCTTAATTATCACCCTTATGTGAAATATATCACTTCTTCTACTTTCAGGAGTAGGAGATGGAATAGAACTACTAGAACTAGCATGTGAAGATGTTTTTACCTTACACTCCTACAATTGTGATCTAAGCTTCATCCCTTGAATCGTATCCCAAATTTTATTGCATTATGGCAATAGTATTTTTCTCTCCTTTTCCTCCAAACCTTTTAGGCCTTACTTTAGGATGTAGCTTCCAACAGTGAACATCATCATGCCCTCCATTTTTATAATGAGAGCATGTAGGATTTTCCTCTTCTTTCTTCATTGTAGCAAGCTTCTTTCCTTTCCCTCTTCTTTCTTAAAAATTGAATGTTTGCTTCTTTTTTAAATCACTTTGCACATTCTTTCCCCTGGACTCAAGATGAGTAGCTTGGACACATACTTCATCCAAATTAGTTGGATTAAATAAGAGAATAATATGGTGAATGTAATTGTGCAATGCACCGATATATTTTAAAAGAGTTTCTAGATTATATAATGGAATATTTAAAGCCAATGCCTTCTTCCTAAATTATTTAGTAAATTTTTGCATGCTTTGTTTTTTTCCTTGTCTCAAAATTTTCCCTTCCATGATTGCTTTATGGGTGTATGCTAAAGGAAAAAGCTATTTATTTAATGCATTAGTGAATTTTGACCATGAATAAAGGATCGTAACATTTTGTTTTCTACCTTCTGCAAGTTTACTCTCCCACCAAACCAACATTATACCTTAAATTCATAGATATGCCAGCTAAATCTTTTCCTCTTCTCCAACAATCTTCTAAACATAACAATAAAATTCTATTTGTCAAATCCAATGATTTAATCTCTTTGCATTAAGCTTACCACTATACATTGACAAGTCAAAGTTGACATCGAACTTCAACAATGGCTTCGCAGGTTCAAAGCCGATCTATGCTATTTTGAAATCGTTGCAGGTCATAATAAATTCAAATAGAAGTTTCCACTTATACATAGTAAGAATCAGTGGTTGGTGCAACAACGACTCTTTGGGTTATTGTTGACGAGGTTGTGAGTTCAAACCATTTTCCCGACTCTTCTGGAAGGGTCAAGAGGGTTTTGTTCCAACATAGGTTACCGCATTAAACCACTTGATTGGTCCACCTATCACACAATCAATGCCTAAGACTTAGTCAACTGCATAACCACCTACAAAGTCAATTGCCACATAGATGCCACATCATTGTCTCTGCCATGTGTCCTATGTCGGTGCTACCACGCCACCATGTCACGTTACCCTCCTATCACATGTCTTATTTTGATCCTCCCATGTGTACTTCATACAACCTTCCACGTGTCACCCTTTGGGACTACCACATGTCACATATATCCTTCCCTTTTGCATGTTTTCGCAAAACTTTAGAATGGGATAACTTTCTCATATGAAGTTTGTTTGAGCTCGTTTAAGTTGCATTGGAAATATATCATCGAGCTCTTCTTCATGGGAACCCTTTCATCTCAATTTTGGACTATTTAATTTTGAGACATCTTGGATCCTCGTGGATCACTTTAAAATTTCTTATGGTTTCCTTGACAATCCTCCCCATTTCAAGTGCTTCACTTGAACAAACACAACCAAATAATAGATTTAATCTTGGTCTACCTGACTCCAGTGAATGGATCTTTCTCTGATTTCCTCAACTAGCACACTTCAAGCTTGGAATCTATAGTCCAAATTCTAATCATAGGTTTACAAGTTCACAGGGTTGTGGTTCTTAGGTTCACAATTTCACAAGGATTATAGGTTCATAGACATAGTTCAAGTATTTTCTCTATCTTTGTCTCTAATTGTTACCATCCTCCAAACCCTACTCAAAATAAATAACTCAAAATTGACATGTTTTCTACCCACAAGTGTTGCTTCACACAAGAAAGATACAAGTTCCCCTTTTTGGGATGTGAAGTCAACTAAGACTTTACTGTGAGGTACGTAGCCCATGCTTGGGTGGCTCCAACACCTTCTCCCCCATCCTCTCATAACTACTTGGGTAGTTGGTAGTTCAACAAGAGCATTAGGGTCATAACATTAAATTTAGGGAAGATGGGAAACTTCCCAATTTCCCTTACAAACTTCCTAATTAGTCAATCCTTCCGTACATTAGGATTCATATAAGATTCTCCTTCTTCTTCAACTTTAGTAGTTTATAATTAAATCAAAATATTTACAATAGACAATCTTGGAAATATATCCATGTTGGCTCTCCAACATTATCATCCTTTGATTACATTGAAAAACTTGGGGATTAGAAAAAGGAATGTTACATTAGAATCATAGTGGAGAAGATCCTTTTCATTTATGGCAAATCCTAGAGTTTGTGACTTGAAGGGAATATTTTGGAAAGTAGTATTTCAAATGATGGATGGTTGAAGTCAAAAATACTATGGTCCATATAGTAGCCTCATATATTTCATATAAATGAGTAGATGCATGTGGGATGATTAAGTTGAATATTGTGGATGAACCCTCCTTTACATTTCATTGCTAAGATTTTTAATCTCATGATAGGGGATATAATGGAAAACATGAAGATTCTAATCATACTGAATAATAATCTCAATTATCATTTCAAAAAATGAAAGCATGTAAGTTTGAAATGAATGATTATCACCTCTCCTCTAAGATGACTTTAAAGGTTGGCCCATATTCCCATTTTATTGTGCTTCCAAACATGAATTTCAAATATTTGATTTTTCCTTTCAAGGAAATCCTACATTATGGCCACTACAACCTTTTGTGGTACATGGTTGCAACTTGTAACTATGTTCTTCAACATCAACTATCTTCTTTCATTTCACATTTTGAGACTATTCTTACTCCTAAAACCAATGTTAGGTTGCACCAACAACATCTGTCAATTTAAACTCACCTTGCCTATTACACTAATTTAAGGTTTAAAGATATGCTAAGAAATTATGAATCATTTTTAATAAAGATGAGTAGTAAAGATATAGATATGTATCATGAGATATGTCTAAGCTTAAAATTTCCACAAGTAATAAAGCTTCTTGTTATGACACACGATTTGAAATTCATATATAAATTACAACTTACACATAAACAAAATTTAATAAAAAATAAAATATATATAATATATATATATATATATAATATATATTATATATATATATATATATATATATATATTAATTACAATTAATCATTGAAACAGTGAATCATATTTTTATAAATTAAAATATTAGTTCAAATATCTTTTTAAAATTAAAAATATGAGTTCAAAATTTTTAAAATACATTTATAATTTTAACTCTATAATCCAAGCTAGGAAAGGCTCAACTTAGACATGAAGGAACTCCCCTTTTCTCACAGTCATTGCATGTTTGTCAATATCTTCCACAAACTTAACATAATTATAGGCAAATATACAATATAAAGAAAATGAGACCACAAACTTTATAAAGACATGACCAATTTGATGCTTCCTTCCATCTTCCACATCATTCATGCCAAAATTTTGACTGCAGTGGTGATTTTGGAAGGTGTCAACATAAGGTGGTCCCTACCACTAAAAATATTTAATCAAAAAAATATTGTCAATCTTCCACCGAATCTCATGTTAGTGGGCCATACTGTACAACTATTAGGTGTCATACTTTACGTAAGTTTCCATGCGAATTGAAATTATCATCTACACCTGGGACGAAAGGAAAGGAAACGACCCACTAAATTTTGAAGATTGCCAATTGCGTGAATGTGGGGTCCTATAATGTTGTTGATAATGTGGGGTCCTATAACGTTGTTGATAATGTGGGGTACTACAGAGTATTCCACCACAATTCAATCTGTGGCGACTGCGTAGGGCCCGCAAAGGAGTAGGGTGCACCGTCACTAATACGGCCGTATTAGTGGCCATCAATGCTCATTTTCCGTCTTTTTTGTGTTTCTTTGTTATTGCATATTTAAAAATTTGGAAAACGATGTTTTGAAATTCAATCCATTTGTCCCCTCTTTAGACTACACAAATTCGAAATGGACCACCCCAAATGAGAAAGCATTGGGTTCACTCGAAAATGACTACCTATGTTCACACCCAAAATAACTCATTAGTATGATTCACTTCAAAAAATATACATCCTCTACTTTAGGGAAAGCATCCTCCGTGTGGCATCGGTGAAGCTAGTAAAAAATGAACCTCACACGAGGCATCCACCATGTGGAATTTATGCAGATGGTCAACAATGAACTCCACACGGTTTATGGCCACAAGGTGTGGTCCATTGCTCGAAACACGTTTCATTACAGGTCAGCCCCGCGATTTTGATTTTGTATGAACTATTAGATATTGTGTCGAAATTTTACCCATATGATATTGACATGGCATGAAATTCCAATGGTGGAGTTAGTATATTTGATTGGTAGTTGTCAAATTATTACCATATTAGATTTATTTAATACTGGATCTGTATGTGCTGACAAGATCAAATCTTTTATATTCAAAGTTGGCTAACTCTATGGATTGAAATCAAATGAAAATGCATAAATGGTTGAAATGCCAATCAACAAGCATCTATTGGGCTATGGAGTCAAAGTATGTTTTAGTACAACAGTAGATCAGCTTACATGGAAGTCAGGGCATAAAGAGTTTTAATCTACCAGCAAAATAGAGACATGATATAGGAAACACAATTTATGAACACATGAAGGAAGTTAGAGCATTATCAATGAATTCTAAGTAACATGTGTTCATACCACTGTAAGTGAGCAAATGAAGAAAGCCATGAGGAAATAAAACACATAAAACCCTCTCTGAATCCTGAGTAGTAAAGCCAAACTTCTGCATTAACATAAAACATACAATGTTTTGCAATAACATAATATGCCTTGTTTCTCTTGAAATTTTCCAACCCTTTGTGCATCAAATGTTTTGCTATATATAGAATTCATGTAGATTCCTTCCTCTAGCAATGAGGGGAATTCGAATTCCTCCTACTTTGACACCTATTGACACTTAAAACTAACTATTTAATACAAAAGACAATTAACTAGCAGGGCTAGAGACCTAATACAACTAGGAGTGTAACTCCTTATTATGATTTATAACAACCTTATCTAAACATTTAAATACTTCTTTGACACCTATAATCCATGAAGTCGAATTTGGTGGTGCTCATAACCCTCTAGCTGGCCCTTGATGACTCATCCTTTGCTGTTCCTAGAAACTAGGAGACTGTTCCTTGCTCTGTTCTGGCTGAAAAATAGGTCTTGGGACATAGCTCACATCTTCTCATAAAAAATGTATTTGGAAAAATTGAAGGAGGAATTTGTGAACAAATCCATGCTGAACAAAACCCTCTCTTGGTTTTTTGAAACATCTTTCCTACTGCCCAGAATGAGTCTTTAAAAAACAGGTGTAAAAATATGCTTGTGATAAATTGCACCTACAGCAGTTTCGTAGCGCAAGTTTAACCATGAATTTATCCCACCTCATAATGAATTTGAAGAAACTGAAAGAGGTTTCTGTATTTCAGTATCTTAGGAAGAAAATTCTCTTTCATTGTTCAAAATTGATTTTTTATGAGAAGATATAAGCTCTGTCCCAAGACCTATTTTTCAACCAGAACGGAGCAAGGAATAGTCTCCCTGTGCCACCCCGGCGACTAGCCCGGGGTGGCTGTTGGGCCATTCCGAAATCGCCCAACAGCCACCCTAGGGGGCGGGTGAGCCGCCAGGGTGACGCAGGGTGGGCTACTCTCGTGAATTTTACCAGGCCCACCATTTTCACGACCCAAAAGGAATCACTAACCATTCAAACAAACCCTTCTTTGTTTTGAAAGTGGTTTTCCAAACACCACCTTCTACAATATATGAATATGATGATATCCACTTCACAATCTAACTTAAATAAAATAATTTGCATATTTTAACTAACCTAACAAAGCATTGATACAAGGAATAAGGTATCGATTCTTTACCGAGATACTTTTTATTGCACAAAAGTTAACACACATTCTCAACGAACCTCATAAAACCTTGATGTGATGTGAGTAATAGTGATAATGGAATTTAGTATATAAGTGAAATTACGGAGATGTTTTACCATTTAGTTAATGTGGGATTAATTTTTTTTTAAAAAGTTTAACATGTTAATTTTTTTATGGCGACGAAGGAAAATATGATAAAGTGAATATTATGGAATTGTTTTACAGCGAGGTGAATGTGGGATTAATTTGTTATAGAATTTATTATAAAAACTAAAAAAACATTCAACTGTTTAGTAAATATTATATACTTTAACTATTAAAATAATTTAGGTAGAAGTTGTAGTTTATAATTTTAATTTTAATAGTTTATTTCATAAAAAAATTTAGTTTACATTTTTCAATAAATTGTAGAATAAAATAATGAAGGGAAATAAATCTAACAAAATTTTTGGAGGGAAATATTTCTGCGAAACTTTTTGGAGGGAAAATTTCATTCTTTATTTTATATAATATCTTTAGGAGACTCTCCATTTGTATCATTCAACATCTTCTATTTGAAAGGGATGGATTTTCCTAATAGTGAAGTTTCGGTTTATACAACATCAACATCTTCATTGTGTAACAACTCTATTCATATTGATGAATATAGCAGGAATTCATCGACTATGAATAGAAAGTCAATTCTTCCACTTGGTCCTGATCCTAAGGACTATGAAAGCAGCAGTGATGATGAGCTTGATGACAAATTTCAAAAGAATGGAGTGTCACGGTGTCCACTTAGTCCTAATTCTAAGGACTATGAGAGCAACAGTGGTGAAGAGCATGATGACCCATGTGGGTTTTCCTAGGGTAAATTCTTATGTTGATGTGTAATTGTCTCTTTGTGGTCCTTTTGGCATATTTTTATATTGTTGAGCTCCTTTGTGTAATTTCTTTATGATGAAAAATGAATACAAAAAAAGATTAACCTAACTGAAATCATCAGAAGTAATTATCAGTTTAGAGGATACCCTAAAAATCAACATTTGGTACTATCACAGTGGGAGATCCACATGGAGAGGAACTAGGCACGATGACTCCCTTTTCAAGAAATTCTTGAACTTAACTTTTATCTCTACATTCTCA
>APFE030665586.1:61959-84876 GCA_000404065.3 Pinus taeda
CAAAAACATTAGTGTGTTTTTTTCCTCATAAACAACTTTGTTTGGCACATAAAAATTCGGTTTTACTAGCATTTTTTTTAAATTTTGAATATTGACCTTAAAAAAAATTCGTCATTCCAGTATCACCACTTTTTCATTTTCAAGCTGTATTTTGCATGAAAATTTTGTTTTCACTGCCATTTTTAAAACATGTTCAAAATTGACCCTAAAAAAAAGACCATTGTTCCAATATACACACTTTTTATTTTTAGCACTGTTTTTGATGTTTTTTCGGGGTTTTTTTGGCCAGAGTTCTCGTTTCAAAGTTTACATTGTTAATAGACACAAATTTCATGGGAGCAACTGGAATATAGGTTAATGCGGTCCATTTATTCAAACTATGAAGCCTCAGAAGCACATTAGGAATGTTTAAGGAACAACTAGTGGTCTCAGAGTTGCAAGATTCTATTAATATGTTCCACATGTGAGTCCCAAGTTTTGTTGTATATCAAGATATCATCAAGGAATAAAAATATAAATTTGTGTAATAAGGGTTAAAAAAATCATAAGGCTCTTAAAGGTGGATGGAGCATTGCAAACTCCAAACGACATCACTAAGTACTCATAATGATCTTCATGAATGTAGAAGGAAATCTTTGAGATGTTTACGAGCTTCATTTCAATCTAGTAGTATCTCGAGTGAAGGTCCAATTTAGTGAAGAACTTAGCTCCATGAAGCTCATACACAAGATCATCAATAAGTGGAATGAGAAATTTACCTTTGATGATCAACTAATTGAGAACCTTGAAATATTGACACATGTGCACCACCTACCTTCTTTTTTAATACCATAACCATGGGTGTTGAGTAAGGGCATGTAGTAGGAAATATGACTCCAGCTTCCAAGAGTTCCTAGACAATCTTTTCCATTTCAATTTTTTATGCAAAAGGGTTCATATAAAGATGCATATTGGGTGCTTGACTAGTTATGACTAAGGGAATTTCATTAGAATTCCACAAGTTATTTAAAACACCTATTGATGTTTAGTCATGACCATCTACAAATTAGGATGAATTTCCCATGAAGGGTTGTCTCTGAATTGTATGGCATTGAACTATACAATAATGTTGGAGTGACCTTTATTCGATATCTTCTCCATATGGTGAGAGCTAATAATTATAGGGAGTTGAACTTAAGCCCCATTGAGTGTATGTTTATGCCCAAGGCTTATTATAGCCAGTGTATAATTCCTTGAAACCCATGATATCGAGACTCAAAATGTGAAACCATTTTGCACCAAGAACTATATCACAACCACCCATATCCATAGAAAACGTGCAAGATTTGAATTGAAAATATCCCATTTGAAGTTTCACATTTTCACATTAGTGAACATGTTTCATCAAACCTCCATTAGCTATCATAATTTCAAATTTATACATTGCATGGACACAACAATGGGTTTCTTCAACCACTCTCTTATGGATAGAATTGTGGGTGCTATGACTATTAATTAAAACAATCACTGTGTTGATCTTGATGAAGGAAATCTTTAGAGTTTTGGGTAAAAAATGTGTGATAAAGAATGGAGAGAAATTCAAGGTTCCTCACAAGGGGCTGTTTGGGCAAATTATAGACTTATAATTTGACAGACATAAATCATCAACTAGGGGTAGGTAACCTTATGATATGTTGTGCAAAATATATGCATGATAATACTTTAAGTGTTTTTCTAAACAAAACCACACACCCACACAACTTCAATATCTCTTTTCCTCATCAACACTTAGCAGCAAAGGCCATGGAGTGGATTAATCATCCCTCTAGAACACCTAAAATTGTTGATGCTGATCAAAAAAGGATAATGAATCAATCAAACAACAACTAAACCAATTCAACATTTCGCAATGTAAATTAAAGCTTTATCAAACAACTCAAAACAGATTCATCAAATAAGCTGCACCATTTAACGATTATACATGTGTTGCTACAAATTAGAAAAGAGAAACAAAGGTTGTGTAATAATTCTATCAATTCATGAATATAATTAAAAGAACACAAATACGCAACTATTGGAGTTGTGAGTAAAGGGGGCCCTCCCTTACTCACAACCCCTTCAACTGCTAAAGGAGTTTATACACTGAGATTAGCAAAACATGGAACTTTATATTAATCTGAACAAATATTACAGTAGTACAAAAGTCTGGTAGATCCCTTTGTAAATTAAACATAAAGTATTTATACAAATGCAGAGGCATAAACTTTCCTGAATTAGGAAAACTAACATACTGCAATTGTTTGCTAACAATAAATAGAAAAGACAATAAAAATAAACATGTTGAGTTTGATCTGTGACTAAAAGCATGGATCAAACTGATCTCATTGAGTTGATGGCGTTGTTTCCCAATATGACCATCTATGAGAGGTCTAAAGGTCTAGGTGGTTTCAACGATACTTTTGAGGAATCTAATAGGACAACATCCATGTAAGCGAATTTCTTAACACAACCCATGTTCTTCTTCTCCTCGAGGCTGAATGGAACATACCCAACCATCGAGATTGTTGCAAGAAATAGGAACGATTACAGGAAATCTGTGATTCTACAGGAAATCAACGATTCTATAGGAAATCACGGGTTGTCTGCAGGAAATTATGGAACCGCTTCGAAAGATAGTTGGTCTGCATAAGATTCGGTCAGCACTCTTGAAATTGTAGATAATTCGATTAGGTAACATTCAACGTCAAGAATACTTAAGAATAAAGTGAAATGATACTTGTTAAAATGATTTGCATACCTTAAAGCTCACAACACCCTTTTGGTCAAAACACATATAATATGGCAAAAAGAGAGTTATGAAGGGTAAAAAAGAGTTCAAAAGGGGGAGGAAAGGCCTTAGAAACATTATAAAAAATGAACAAAATCGGGGCTCAACATCTCCCCCACACCTAGCTCCTTGCATGTCCCTTATGCAAGAAACAATGTTGCAAATCCAAAGGAAAATTCATTCTTCGCCCTGTGTTGCAGCTATTGTAGCCATGTGATCCAATTGTGCCCTATTGGACTTAGCTTTATGAACCTTACTTTGATGTTCTTCATTCTTCTTCTACAGGTGCTCGATATGAACCTGGTTTTTCTTCATGACTCTACATGTCTTCTGATGCTTCGTTTTCCACTCATCCATTTCTTTCTGTAGGCGTAGGTTGTTCTCCTTTAGAGCCTTGTTTTCCTTCCAAAGAACCCATTCAGACATAGTGAGCTCAGTGATAGCTTCCTCCATTTCCTTTAGGGACTACTTCTTCTTAGAGGTTTCCTCATCCCCATACTTCCCTTGAGAGGACTGAGGAAGACTTGGTTCCTCCCACTCTTTGCAACCTTCCACTGTTTTATCCCCACTTTCCTGCAATTGTGGGTCTTGGAAAGACATAGCCTCCAACTCTTGTTTGTCAACGAACACAACTGACTCAATCTTCACTTGCTTCCCTTTAGATAAGTATCAGGGCTTCTTATCCTTCTTATCGGGTTTAATTTGTTGTATCCCCTCCTCTGTAGTTTCTTTTATCACCAACTTCATCGCTTGGCTTCTCCTAAAATGCTAAGTAGGAGCAAAGGTACCCTTTGACAGCTTATGCTTCTTCCCTACAGTTTACCGACTACCACCACCTCTTCATCTTTCTTAATCTTCTCGATCAACTAACCATGGGTCTGGGATTTCTTTCTCAGCTTCTCCGTTGGTTCCACCTCTTTGGTTTTCTGGTAAATTGGGCTCCTTCTCGTAATCCATAAAGTAATTCTCTACTAAAAACTATTCCCATGTTTTGTTTTGTTTCTTCAAAACCTCCATCGTGATAATTTTGACAAGACTATGATGATAGCGGTTCTCCTCTATATGTGATGCCCTCTCCTTGGCAAAAGTAGCCATCTTCAACAAAGACATTCTAAGATAATATGGTAAATTCGGGGTTTTGTCTCGAAAATGGTCAAGGAGACGCATATGAAACAGGAAAGCCAACCTAAAACGACTTTCACAGTTGATATACTTCTATAGGAGAAACAAGAGATGTCGGTAGTTACTTCTAAGGTAATCCTACAGAATCCCCTTACTCTAGTCCAGGTTTGCATGCTCTTTTTTTAGGAAGGGTGCGCAAATTTCCTCGTTGAATCATTGGTTTTTAAACCAATGCTCTCCTTCATTTGGAATTCCACAAGCTTGCGCTACTAGCTCCTCCATCAATCTGAACTTAACATTACCCACTTGCGCCCTTGTCACCATTTAAGTTCAAAGAAAAAGACTTCGTCATCTCTGAGTTTTGACCACTAAACTTTAGGAACAGAGGGAACCATCCTCCCTTCTCAAACCTTGCCTTACTCTGTGGGTAAGCATCAAGTAATGCAGGACCCTGAGGTTTTAACTTGATGGTGGACTGCATTTTCAACAGTAGCTAGAAGTGGAAGAGAGTAGAGCTCGACTTAGTTCGTTGAGATGCTTCTAAGATCAATCAAGATAATTCAAAACCCAATAAGAACAAGAATGGTTTAATTTAAGAAGGGTGTAGGGTAATAAGGAAACTTTGAATGACACGGAACGTGATCATGATTTTCATCATGATCTGTTCTACGGGATAAGTGTTGGGAAGATAACTGACGTACACATAAAAATAATAATTAGGAATGGGAACTCGCGTAATGATAGAACGGCTCATAGCCACCTTATTTCGCGAGGGTATCCATGACTCGTACTCATGAAAATTCAAAATTTTCGTATCATTACCTTTTTATGTTAAGTGTTCTGATGCCAAATGTACCTGATCGATCTTACCTTACAACAGTCGAGTACCTTGGGTGACAGCTGCACTTCCTTTGGAATAATAAGCCACTTTGAAACCATATCATATGCAAGGTCGTGTAATTACATGGCCTCTGCTAATAATGAAGATGATTAGTATTTGGCAGATCCTTTAGAATAATGTTCTTCTTGAAATTCATTCTTCGGGAAATAAGTGATTTGTTGCAAGAAATGCGACTACTAAACTTCTCTGCAGGAAATCCTTTTGCAGGAAACCATGTTCTCCTCTTTTTTTCTTGTACAGTTTAGTGCACATGAATATAGGTGCTAAAATCGAATGTGCAATAATATCATTGGATTACCAGCCATTAAGGTTAGTTGTTAACCAATGTGAGGTCCATCACCATTAATGAGAGTGAGGACCAAGGTACCTCCGATGCATCCTATCAAGGTGTGAATGCATGAGTTGTTGTTGAACCCCCTGTAGGATCCAACAGTCAAGGAGCCATGATGAATCTCCATTCTTGTTGATGAGATAGTTTGTCATTAGGGTATACAAGCTTCAATGTATCAAAAGTCTCTAATCTTGAACCCAGATAATTTGTTGATGTCGATGGGCCAAGATTGTTGGAAGGAGGGCTTTAAGAGATCCAACATTAGTCCACGAGCAAAACAAAAAATTAACTAAAAGACAAAATTTATTTTGAGGATCTCGAAGGATCTACTATCCTGTGATTTTAACAAGCCCAGGGCAATTCATGCTCGCCATATTTCAATTTTAGAGAGATTAAAATACTGAACAAGAAGACTCCAAGGGGGCTCCTTTTTCGTAATTAGTCCATTGGGGTCGGAAAGAGGAATAGACCTATACCTAATAGAAATTCCTCTCAGGGTTTATTGAGCATGAGAAGGAACAACGTAAGATCATTTTATTATGGAAGAAAATCAAGAAAAGGTAGTGAAAGGAATGACTCCCTTTCCCAGCATTTCCAACTCTTTCTTCTTCACAATCTCTTCCACAAATTCCTCCTTAGGTTGGGGCTTATGATAAATCTTGAGTTTGTGACCATTCACCAAGTAGGTAACATTTCCATCATCAATTGTTTTAACCCGAACATATCCATTATCAAAAAATTTCTCAATTTCATAGGAGCCAAGCCAATGTGTGTTAAATTCCCCCTTAAAATTCTTAAATTTCGAATCAAACAATAATGCCCAGTACCCCTCTTTAAACTATTTTTTATTAATGTATCTGTCCTTCCATTTAGCCCGTTTTTGTTGGATTAGATCAGTATGTTTAAAAACATCCTACCTAATCTCATCCAACTCATTAACTTGCAGGATTCTCTGCTGCTGTACTTCATTAAGGTTTATGCCCAAATCTAAATCCATCTTAAAAGTTTTTATCTGAAATTCAATTGGCAGTAAAACTTGTTTTCCATACACCAATGCATATGAAGAAAAGATGGTGGTGTTTCTCCATGTGATCATGTAGGCTCATAATGCCTCGGGAAGTTGATCAGACCAATCCTTCTTTTGGAATTGCACCATCTTAGTCACCTTATTTGTTGATTCCACCTACCCATTGACATGTGGATGATAAGGGGTGGACTTTCGATGAGTAATCTGATATTTTTGTACAATTCCCTGCACAAGCTTTGACACAAACTGAGTACCCTAATTAGTAACAATCTCCCTTAGTACCCCAAATCTTACAAAAATATCTGAAAATCGAAATTCTACCAATGCTTTCTCCATTTTTCTAGGTAGTTCTCTCACTTCCACCCACTTCGTAACATAATCAGTACAAACTAAAATATACTTCTTACGTTTGAACATAGGATTGATGGGACCTACAAAATCAAGAGCTCGCCTCTCAAATAACTATATGAGAAATTTTGGCTGCAAAGTCATTTCATCCACTTGAACAGGTCACCCTATTCTCTGGCAACTATCACATTTATGAACATACTCCTTTGCATCTTTGAAAAGGCTTGGCCAATAGGTACTTGAGCAGAGGATCTTATAGGTTGTCTGCTTATCTGCAAAATTTCCTCCATAGGGTTCATCGTGAAAAACTCTCAAGATAACATATATCTCATCCTCTATGACACACCTGCAAATAATCAAATCAGGTCCAGTGAAAAAGAGGTATCCTTTTATCCAAGAGTAATCTACACTTTTTCTAATAATTCTCTTTTTTTGACTAGATGAGAAGTAGGGTGGTAACTTTCCTATAGCAAGGTAATTGGTCATTTCTGCAAACCAAGGTGTTTTGGAAGAAATAGCAAACAAATTCTCATCAGGAAAGCTATCATTAATAAGAAATATCCTCACTTGCATGGTTGAGCCTAGATAGGAAATCAACTACCTGATTTTCTTCTCCCGACCTGTCCAATACCATGATGTCAAATTCCTATAGCAGCAAAAGCCACCTAGTAATCCTTGCATTAGTGACTGGTTTGTTCACGAGAATCAAATAGTAGAATGATCAGTATGTACAAAAAGTTCGCAACTAGTGATGTAATGTCTAAACTTATTAATAGAATAAATTACAAAAAGGAACTCTTTTTCAATTACGGTGTAATTCAGTTCTGCAGGAGTTAATTTTTTACTAACAAAATAGATAGCATGGGTTACGAGATTTCCCTTTTGGCCCAATACTGCTCCTATAGCTGAATCAGAGGCATCAATGGAAATATGAAAGGGAAATTTCCATTCTTGACCTCTCAAGATAGGTGCTGAAGAAAGATTTTCCTTAAGTGTATCAAATGCAGCTTGGCACTTATCACTCCAATGAAATTCAGATTCTTTAGTCAATAATTTAAACAATGGCGAGGCTACCTTTGTAAAATTCCCAACAAACCTTATGTAGTAGCCTGCATTTCCAAGGAAAATTCGAACTCCCTTTTGACTAATTGGTGGGGGTAGATTTTCAATTACTTCAATCTTAGCCGGATCAACTTTAATTCTTGCAGCAAAAACATGATGACCCAAAACAATACCCTTATTCATAATCATAAAACATTTTTCATTACTCAATGAAATATTTGTTTCTCTACATCTCCAAAAAAATCTCCTAAGATTATGTAAAGTATCACCCATGACTATAAAATTGTCCATGTAAACCTCTACGCAATCATGCAAAAGATCAAAGAAAATACCAAGTATCGCCCTTTGAAATGTGGCTGGTGTGTTGCATAAACCAAATGGTAATGCCTTATATGCATAGATAACCTAGGGACATGTGAATATCGTCTTCTCCTGGTCCTCTGGAGCTATCTTAATTTGATTGTACCCATTGAACCCATCTAGGAAGGAAAAATACTTCTTCCCTGCTAAAGTGTCCAGCAATTGGTCTATAAAATGCAAGGGAAAATGATTTTTTAATGTAGCTTTGTTCAATTCCCTATAATCTACACACACTCGCAATTTTTCCCATTCTTTTTAGCGATGATAACCAGTGGGGTTACCCACTAGATGTCTGAAATAGGATAAATGAACCCTACATTTAACAATTTTTGCAATTCATTTTTTACAATTTCTCTTAAAGCAAGGTCATTCTTCTTTTTGGTTGTCTTATAGGCTTGGCATCTCCCTCTATGTAGATATGATGAATGCATGTGTCTGGGTGAGTGCCCCTCATGTCTGTGTATTCCCAAGAAAATGTATCCTAAAAGTCTTTCAATGTTTGAATTAATTGTTTCTCATGTTCAAGAGTCAAGGTAGAATTGATATCTAGAGTTTTTCCAAGAAAAAATTCAATTACCTTACCTCCACATTCAGTCATTGAATATGCAGGGAATGCAGATAAGAGGGCTGAATGTAATTCATTTGTTGTACTATATTTATAAGAGTTCTACAGGTTAGTAATGATATCTATATTAGGACTAGATTTCCCCTCTAAATGTTGTAAAAAATCAGGATTAGAAATATAACAATTCATTAGAATTTCCTCCATATTTCCCTTAAGGCTCATGGCTTGGGCTATAGTCAACACTGGATAAATAATTTCTAGATTATGTTCTTCATCATCCCAATAATTATTTTTTGATTTTAGGAGGGGTTTGGCAGGGGGTATAGGTTGATATTTTTAGTTTCAATGCCATGAGTGATGGTCATGTTTCGAGACCTACACCTTATGTACGCATCCGTCATATCTAACCAAGGTCTCCCCAAGATCAAAGGATTCCCTCCCAAGTTGGTCTTAGGTTGAAGAACATAAAAATTTGTAGGGTACTCCCAGGAATCCAATGAAATGACAATGTCTTCTAATACACCCTCTGGATTTACCTTAGACCTGTTTGCTAATTATAACATGGTAGGAGTATGAAGTAAGTCAATGGATCCTATGTGAGATAATGTCTCCATTGCCATCACATTGATGGTTGCACCTAAATTGATTAGACTGTTTCTAATCGGATACCCATTGATAAAGGTGGTAACCACAGGGATTCCAAGGTTTGCATATTTCTCAATAACAAATCCGCTGGACATAAGACTTGCAAGTTTCCCACCTACTTGAATTGTAGAAGGTTCCTTCTTTTGTCTCCCTGGTTTCTTGGTACATATCTCCCTCACTGTTTTGGCATAAATTGGGATATCCTTAATTTATTACAGTAACAGGATCTTAATGCATAAATTTCTTGGTTCAAACACAAGATTGAACTCAGGCTATTTTATTTTCATCTCCAACCTCTCTAGAAAAGGAGGCTGGACAGTATGGGACAAGGAAGGTTCTTGTGACTTTGGAATGGTTTGTTCTGCTTGTCTTGTGTGTTTTCTACTTCAAGTTTGTCCAGAGTGTCTTTCTCTATAATCTCTTCAATTTTTCCGCGCTGAGTTACCACTTTTCTTGATCTGAGTTTAATTTCCTACAGCAACACAAGAAATTCCTGCAGCACAGGAACAAAAATTTCCTACAGAGGCTATGGTGCAATACAATAGGTAGGAAAAGTGGGATAAGTGGCCACTCTAATATTGTGAGTAGATTGGACGGACTTCTTATTGGGATTGGATATTGGCTGGGCATGAAGTTGTGTGGGACGTGGTTGATTTGGTGGGGCAAGCAACTAAAGTTGTTGTTGTTGTGGCCGAACCATTTTTTGTGGTATGGGTTGTGGTGAATAAAAGTTTTGAGGGGGATAATTTGGTGCAATAGGGTAAGGAAAATTACCCTGCCAAGGTTGTTGTGGAAGCCAGGGCTGCTATGGCATTGTAATGTTCCACATCTGATTCTGGGCATAAGGAAATTGAACATGTTGTTGTGACATATCTATAGGATGTGGTTGCAATGGTTTTTGAGATGCCATTACATAGAGTGCATTAACAACTTCCTGATCTGCTAGATATGTTGCTTTAATCTCTGGAAGAGAAGGACATTGATTAGTAGAATGACCAACGTCACAAATTTGACATAGCTCTATATTGTCTGCAGAACATTCCCTCAAGGGATGTTTTTTTCTACACTTTGAGCAGAACACAACCAAGGCTTTCTCCACTTCCTCTTGCTTCTTCTTAGCCTACAAAACATCTCACTATGAAGACAAAGTGCTAAGAATGTCAGTTTTAAATTTTTCAAATAAATTTCCCATTTCAGCTCTAGTTACCCCAACCCCTACAACTAATTTAGTGAATCTGGAAGAAGTGTCTCTTGATCCTTTTCCAACCCTAGAATTTCCCCTCGAATATCGTCGACACAACTTGCACACATCATCATAACTCAATTTTGATACATCAACTGCTCCGATTAAGTTCAAAACCTCGAGAGATTCCGGTCTTATGGCCCTTAGCAAAATTGTTCTCAGGGTTTCCTTGTTCAGCTGATTCATCTTGGATCTTTGTAAATTATACTGGAATCTTTCCAGGAAGTCTTGTAGGCTTTCTTCCTCCTTCTAAATCATGTCAAAGATTTCTTCTCTGATGTCCCTAGTTTTACAATAATCTTGATACTTTTTCAAGAACACCTTCTTCATGCCATCCCATGTCGAAATGGAATTTGCAGTCAGTCCCATGAACCATTTGAGCGCTGCATCTTTTAATGTGGCAAGTAACAACTTCAAATTTTGAGCATTTGAAGAATAACCATAACTCCTGCACAATACATCAAACTCGAATAAGAAGGCATTTGGATCTTCACTAGAGGTACCATGAAAATTAGGCAAAGCAGAGGGAGGATTTTTTTTCATCTGACTGACCCCAACAGAATATTTAATAGGAAATTTGAATGTAAATGGTTCCTCTTTCTTCTCACGATAGTCCCCATTTGTAGTACCAGTACCCTATAAATGAGCCATATCGAACCAAAAGGGAGTGGACCCTAGTAAGCTACAGATCCTTCAAAGTCAGTTGTCTGGAACTCTGGCTCTTGAATAGGATTGAATAGGAATTAATCTTCAGGCTGACCACAAAGCAAATATGATGTCCCTCTAGTAAGAGGAGATGTTAGATGAGCAACAACAAAGGATTATCTGTCAAAAGGATTCTTCTCTGTTGTGGGGGTATTGATTTGCTTAGGATCAGTTGTCGATCCCTATTCAGAACTATCAGTCCTTGGTTTAGATTCTCCTTACTCCTTTGCCTTGTTCTTTACAAACTTCTTTTGCCTTGCCAGTTTACTAGTGAAGGAAGTGGTGCTCACATCACCACTAAAAATACTTGGAAATTTATATTGACCCCTATTTATAAAAATTCAAAACTTCTACTTACCAAACAACCAGGACATGGCTTTGGTGAATTCTGATCATTGCAGGTGCGTAGACCTTACCCTACGTCTTACCACTTTGCCTCCCCTCCTAAAAAGACTCAAAAAAAAGGAATCAAACTAAAACTCTTTAAGTATCATCCCTTCACACCTCCCTAACAACAGCGCCAAAATGTTTGGGCAAATTATAGACTTATAATTTGACAGACATAAATCATCAACTAGGGGTAGGTAACCTTATGAGATGTTGTGCAAAATATATGTGGGATAATAATTTAAGTGTTTTTCTAAACAAAACCACACACACACACACAACTTCGATACCTCTTTTCCTCATCAACACTTAGCAACAAAGGCTATGGAGCAGGTTTAATCAGCCCTCTACAGCACCTAAAATTGTTGATGTTGATCAGAAAAAGATAATGGATCAATCAAACAACAATTAAACCAATTCAACATTTCACAATGTAAATTAAAGCTTGATCAAACAACTCCAAACATATTTATCAAATAAGCTTCACCATTTAACCATTATACATGCGATGCTACAAATTAGAAAAGAGAATCAAAGGTTGTGCAATAATTCTATCAATTCATGAATATAATTAAAAGAACACAAATATGCAACTACTGGACTTGTGAGTAAAGGGGTCCCTCCCTTACTCACAACCCCTTCAACTACTAAAGGAGTTTACACATCGAGATCAACACAACATGAAACTTTATATTAATCTGAACAAATATTACAGTGGTAGAAAAGTCTGGTATATCCCTTTGTAAATGAAACATAAAAGTATTCATACAAATGCAGAGGCATAAACTTGCCCCAATTAGGAAAACTAACATACTACAATTGTTTGCTAATAATAACTCGAAAAGACAATAAAAATAAACATGTTGAGTTTGATCCATGACTGAAAGCATGGAACAAACTAATCTCATTGAGTTGCTGGAGCTGTTTCCCAATACGACCATCTATGAGAGGTCTGAAGGTCTGGGTGGTTTCGGTGGCAGTTTTGAGGCAATGAATAGGACAACATCCATGTAAGCGAATTTCTTAACGCAACCCATGTTTTTTTTCTTCTCGAGGGTGACCGGAACATACTCAACCATCAAGATTTCTACAGGAAATAGGAACGGTTACAGGAAATCAACGTATCTATAGGAAATTAGTGATTCTACGGGAAATCAACGATTCTACAAGAAATCATGGCTACATAAGGTTCATTCAACACTCTTGAAATTGTAGATAATTCGATTAGGCCCAACATTCAACTTAAAAAATACTCAAGAATAAAGTGAAATGATACTTTTTAAAATGATTTGCATACCTTAAATCTCACAACACCCTTTTGGTCAAAACACATATAATATGGAAAAAAGAGATTTATGAGGGGTCAAAAAGAGTTCAAAAAGGGGAAGTAAGGCCTTAGAAACGCTATAAAAAAATGAACAAAATCAGGGCTCAACAAGGGCTTCTAAGGTTGTTTCTTCTTGAGGGGGAAGGGTGGTCTCTGCACATTACTTCAAGAGCTTCTTCTACTAATTTTTTTTTCAATTGGTGTTGGGAAGACACATATACATGGAATAATTTATGCTCTTTACATTTCTACCCTTCGAAGCACCACTTATCAAAATTATAGCATAGTTGAAGGCATTGGCAATTTGTGACTTATTTTGGTGATTTTTTTTGGATTCTCAAGGGTTGATAGGGGAGGGGGTGGTAGTACATGCCAAAGATGGCGAAGGGGGGGGGGAATAAAAGGATTTTTTGTTCTATGCATTTATCCCCATCTCAACTTCCCCAACTCTTCCACAAGCCTCCAACAAAGCAGTTGGGCATTGCATCATGATTTTCTCTCTAATTACCTTCTCAAGACCATTAATGAAACATTATTTTAAAAAGGAATAAGACATGATATTATTTATCGGGTTGCATGAAAATCATAATGATCCACTAAAAATATTTACACAATAAAATTCGTATCGTAAAATATTTGACTTAACTGAGAGGCCACTTCCTCTATGCTTAAATATCATTATAAAAACTTTTAAATTTTTTAATTCTTGACATACATAAAACCTTACTTACATGGGACAATGTACATAATTAAAATGAAGTGTTAAGGGGAATTAAAATAAAATTATTTTATTGTGTTTTATATTTTATTACATAAAATAATTTAAATAAGTTAATTGGAAAAAATGATAAATTGTTATTATATTGTTTAATTTCATTTTTTCTCAATATATCTATTTTCAAAATCATATCCACAAGCTTTCTTTCAATTTTAAGCATTTGAATTATAAGATTTCTATTTCAAATATCACTTAATTAGATATTTAACTGCATCTCAGACATGCTTAGATTATCAACATCTCACTAAATCACATCTACCTTATTGTCATCTTCTTTTACGGTCTTGGCCATTTATTTACCATGGGTACCGATCCATGGTTTTATCCATGAGAATTCTTTTGGATTATATCAACAATCCAAGCTCCATTCTATCAACTTTTTCTCTCGGCTACTTCCTTGTTCACAACTCTTCACAGATTCAATGGCAGCAATACCACTCGTTGCGACTCCCCTAAAATCTTAACTTCTGTTCCTTAAGACTAACGATGGAAACCACAACTTTAACCTTTCTATCGGATCCTAGGTGTCAGGATTATCTCTTCTCTCCGTGCATTATTGTAGCACAGTGGCCCAATGCCCGGTGAATATAGTCTTCAGACATTCAAAATTTATCCGGCTTTGACTATGGAGTATGACTACAGATTTCAATGCTACTCACCACTCTTTCGGCCATTGTCTACACCTTTTGTTGCATCAACTACCGATGTCCGATATGTGGAATAATTTATGCTCTTTACATTTCTGCCCTTCGAAGCACCACTTATCAAAATTATAGCATAGTTGAAGGCATTGGCAATTTGTGACTTATTTTGGTGATTGTTTTTGGATTCTCAAGGGTTGATAGGGGAGGGGGTGGTAGTACATGTCAAAGATGGCGGGGGAGGGAAATAAAATGCTTTTTTGTTCTATGCATTTATTCCCATCTCAACTTCCCCAACTCTTTCACAAGCCTCCAACAAAGCAGTTGGGCATTGCATCATGATTTTCTCTCTAATTACCTTCTCAAGACCATTAATGAAACATTATTTTAAAAAGGAATAAGACATACCCCATGTGTAAATTTCCAATCGCTCAAAGGTTTGCTATAAATTCTATATTTGTGCTTGTTTGGCATAATATATTCAGACTTCCCAGATAATGATTGTCTCGTCCAAAACAAGAGTAGATTGTCTTCAAAAACTGGATGTAGGAATTGTATCCTCCATGATATTTCTTATGCCATTTCCAACACTCTTCATCCAAGTATAACACCCCCTCTAAGTTTGTTCACATTTTAGAGCATGTGCATGACCACATTTTCCAAAGTGTAGAGCTTATGTGTAGAGGATTTCTAAGTGAATGTTGTGAGTCTTATGCTTACCAAAAGGTTCCAAGTCTCAAGTACCTACAATGGTCATTAAAAGAAACATTCATATTACATTAGTTGATTTCATTGTTGCTTCCCTAAAATAAAATAAAAAATAAAAAATAAAGACTTGGACTATCATAGGAGGCAACATTCTGAATTTGTTCTCGCTTAGTGATATCCTAATTGATAGCGAATAGAGAATTATAAAAGAAAATAACTAGTTATTAAAAGCCTTAGAAAAAATCAATTCATAACTGAATTATAAAAAGTACATATAAATTAGTAAAAAAATAAGAAAGCATTAATAACATTCTTGTGGGACCCCCTATATTGGTGAGACTCCATTAATCAAAGAATTAGTGAACACGTAGCTAATCTTAAGCATAGGAGAACTAAGTCTTCCACACTAGCAGAGCATGCAGAGAAGACCAAATATCATGTTTGTATTGAGGAGACCAATGTTATTGCTAGAGTTTTGTAGTTCCACCTCCGAAAATTTAGGGAAGCCATCGAGATTGAAAGAAGGCCAAGCAATCTCAATAGAGATGACGGTTGGAAGATCAGTAGTTACTGGGTCCCGGCCATCGCCTCCTAGTCATTTCCTCCCCTTCCTCCCCTCCCTCTTTTAATAACTTGTTCCTGGGACTTCCCCTTGTGATCCTTTATCCTTCTTTCTTTAGCCATAGTTCTTTGGTCCTCTTTGGAAATCTTCCTTGATTTCTTTTTATCCTTTCCTTCCTTTTTATAGGGTTAAATTATATAGCATAAGATATTTAATTAGCATATTTAGACGACCTTTCCAATAAATCTATGTTGAGTAGCTACCCATCCCTTAATAAAATACTTAACTTAAAATATTAATATATTAATTTAGAATATTACTTAAGTAATTTATTGATTAACCACAATTACATTATTTGGTTATATAATAAGAAAATATATTTAAAAAGATAAAAGTATGTTTAATTAAAAAGACTAATATAGTTGTTTAATAATAGTCATATATTTATATACATGAATTTCTTATTAAATTAAAATTAAATAAGATATATACCATTATTTAATATTAAATAAGTTAAATAATTATATTATATTATAATAAATAGGTATAATACCAGTGATAGTAGGTATAATACCAGTGATAGTAGGTTTAATACCAAGATCATAACATAATAATATTATTTAATTAAACATATTGAATAGTCAAAACTAACTGTTCTTGGTCAACTTTAGGCGTTTATCAAGTTTATCCTAATATAACAGTTTTTTCAATATAGCCATTTTTAGTCAAACCTGGACGCTCCCTATTTAATATACAGCCATCATCTGGTTCTTCAACTCAACAAATATTCTATCATGTGATTTACGCCAAAAAACTTTTCTCAACATTAAAAAAGATAAAAATTGATCCATAAACCTACAAAAAATTAACAAAATACATTATAAATACAATAAATATAATACATAATAAATACCTAACCTAACTATAACTATAACAATGGTAATGAGATTCTGAGATTCAGGAGAAAAGAAGTACCAAACATGAAACACATTATGATCTTAAATGTTTACATTTTAAAAGAACTTTCCCGTTCAAGATCATCAAAATAGTTTCTGATTTAAAATGTAACATGATTAAGCAAATGGATAACCTTAATTAATAAATTAAGTAGACACTAAGCTACCTGTTAAGTTATTCCCTTCCTTCATTGTACTATGAAATTGCCAACTATGGACGTTGACACTCCCACTTGCTGCTGCTTTAATTTACAGTGATAGACGTCGACTCCCACTTGCTGCTGCCTGATTTAATTTACAGCAATGGACGTCGACTCCCACTTGCTTCTTATGTGGATGGATGCCACCTGTATTGCTTAATAAATTAACTTACCATGTCTCGGGTTAGTGGATGCAGTTGCTTTTGCATAAAGATTGGGCCCCACATATCTGTGGTCAGCATATCTTCTAAACGATCCAGGAATATATGGTCGGTGACTCGGCGGCAAACCCTGCAGTGAACGAAGGAAATTAGCAGCAACTTTCATGACTTCACAATTTAATAATAAAACAAAAGTATCCTAAATAGTAATATATATCGACTTGGTTCGTTCAGCGAAAAACAGATCCTCTGAATTGACCAGATATTAGTGTATTGCACTGGTGAGATCATTCAGACGAAAATATTGAGGTTCACCGCTCATTCCCAATCTCTGTAAAACGTCTTGGATCTCGCTTGCTTCTTTCTTCTCTGTAAAACGTCTTGGATCTCGCTTGCTTCTTTCTTCTTCTGTATCCGATGGCGGACCTTACTTCCACACCAACCTCTTCTTCGTCTTCATCCACCAACACTGGCCAGGTTTATGACGTTTTTTTGAACCACAGAGGTCCCGACACAAAGAATGGCCTTGCCAGCCATATCTACCGTCGGCTTATTGTACGTGGCTTAAATGTATTTTTGGACCAGCCAGAACTGCGCAAGGGAGAGAACTTTGAACATCAAATCAAACAGGCTATTCGAACCGCCTCAGTGCATGTTGCAATATTTTCTCCAACATATGCGCAATCAACATGGTGTCTTGTGGAGCTGGCACTAATGGTGGAATCTGGATCGACAATTATTCCGGTCTTCTATAATGTCGATCCTGCGGAACTTCGCTGGACGCGGAGTGGAGACGGAGAGTATGCTCAACAGCTGAAGGCGCTCGAAAAGAAGAGAACATTAGATCCTGATACCAACGTAATGAAGCCACGACATGACTCGAGCACTCTGGAAAAATGGAGGAATGCTCTCTCTGCTGTCTCCAATATAAGCGGTTTTGTTATCAACGCATACAGCGGGTAAGGGCCATACTCTCTCCTGTTTTTCTTGGTTATTTCACGAAACATAAGACGTTCCTCCATAATCATATTACTGTGCATATTGTTCAGTGACGAAGGGCAGCTAGTTGATGCGGTCGTAGAAGAAGTGTGGCGAAAGGTTAGTAAAACACCTCTTCATGTGGCCAAATATCCTACAGGCCTGGATGAGAAAATAGAACATGTGGAAAGAATTGTGCTCTTGCAGCAGCAAAGCCAGAAGACTAGGGTTGTGGGAATTGTGGGTCTTGGCGGGGTAGGCAAAACGACCCTTGCAAAAGAATTCTTCAACAGAAACCTGTCTTCAACATCAAATTATGAACGATATTCTTTCCTGTCTGATGTGAGAGAAACCTCAGCCAAGAGCTCTTTAAGTTCATTGCAGGCAGCACTTCTTAAAGACTTGGCTCATTTGAACGAGCAAATAAGCAACACTGATGAAGGCATAGGGAAGCTCCGAAAGCATCTCAAATCCTGTCCCCCATCTCTGATAGTCTTAGATGATGTTGATCATATTGATCAACTTGACGCATTGTTTTCACCTGTGAAAGATACCATTCAATCCAGTAGTTTAATCTTAGTTACTTCTCGCAATAGGGATGTACTTACAAGCTCAGGGATTGTAGACGCGTCTATTTACAAGCAAACAGGCCTTAACCGACAGCACTCTAAAGATCTATTCTGCTCACATGCCTTTGACCAGAGTTGTCCTGTGACGGGATTTGAACAACTGGTTGAAGATTTTTTGGATTTCTGTGATGCATTGCCCTTATCTCTTAAGGTCATCGGAGCGGCTGTTCGTGGAAAAGATTCCGAGTTTTGGAAAAGACAGTTGGACAGAATCAGAAGAATACTTCCCACGGATATTCATAGCAAGCTTAAAATTAGCTATGATGGTCTCGAAAAAGAGGAGCAGGAGATCTTTTTAGACGTCGCCTGTTTTTTCATAGGAGAAAACAGAGATACCGCCATCGCTATATGGAACGGATCTGGCTGGGGCGGATGGTTGGGTCTCCGCAACTTAGAGGACAGATGCCTTCTCGAGATCGACAGTGAAGGGTGTATAAGAATGCACGACCACCTCCGCGATCTCGGCAGAGATCTCGCAGAGAAGGAACATCCGCTTCGGCTTTCGCGACCAAATGTCAATCTTCTTCGTACTCTTTTCCCCTTATCGCCTGTACGTATGTTGAAGCTCTCCACGGATTTTCAAATTAGCATTGTCATATCTAAATTGCCTTTTTGTTTTGAGTTTTTTCAAGAAAAAATAATGTTTTTAACAGCTCCGAGTGAACAATTCAGGTGCGAGGAATTAGCATGGATTATGGAAATGGCAGTGAACAATTTTTCAAAGACGTTGCGGGCAACTGCGACCGAAGCAGGTTGGAACTGCTTAGGGGTGAAGGTTCTTTTATTGAAAGCGTATTCAGTGCAGGAGAGTTACGACAACTGATATATCTCCAATGGGAGAACTGTCCGATCTCCTCAATATCTTTCACAATTCCAACAAGAAATTTAAGAGTGCTACACATAGAGGGGAAGGCTCTGAAAACACTATGGCAAGATGAATCTCAGGTAGTACAAATTCTAATTTATTTTGACAGAGATCGATTTACATTTCTCTTCAAATTATAAAAATTGCTTGCATTTAAGAATCGTCTTTGTTTATCGCAATGTCAAATACGTGACATTTACAGAGCCAAATCAACTTTAATGTTTTTATGTACACATTGCAGGCACCACGACAGTTGACGCAATTGTATATTGATGCTCCCCTTTCAGAGGTTCCACAGTCTATTGGGAAACTGAATCAGCTCGAAAAAATTGTCCTGAAAAATGGTTATTTTAAAACCTTACCTAATGAATTCTATGATATGCATTCATTAAAACATATCACGTTACAAAACTGTACACAAATGATGTTGCTGCCGGATTCAGTTGGGACCCTGACGGGCCTCCAGACTCTCAACTTTTCCGGGTGCTACAGCTTGGAGCAGCTCCCAGACTCGGCGAGGCGGCTGACGGGCCTCCGGAGACTCAACTTGAGCGGGTGCTCCAACCTGCAAGCGCTCCCAGACTCGGTGGGGCAGCTGACGGGCCTCCGGAAACTCTACTTGAGCGGGTGCTCCAACCTGCAAGCGCTCCCAGACTCGGTGGGGCAGCTGACGGGCCTCCGGAAACTCTACTTGAGCGGGTGCTCCAACCTGCAAGCGCTCCCAGACTCGGTGGGGCAGCTGACGGGCCTCCAGCACCTCAACTTGCAAAAGTGCACCAGCGTGCAGGGGCTCCCAGACTCGGTGGGGCAGCTGACGGGCCTCCAGAGCCTCAACTTGAGCAGGTGCTCCAACCTGCAAGCGCTCCGAGACTCGGTGGGGCAGCTGACGGGCCTCCAGCACCTCAACTTGCAAGAGTGCACCAGACTGCAGGGGCTCCCAGACTCGGTGGGGCAGCTGACGGGCCTCCAGAGCCTCAACTTGAGGGGGTGCTCCAACCTGCAAGCGCTCCCAGACTCGGTGGGGCAGCTGACGGGCCTGGAGAAACTCGACTTGTACTGCTGCTCCAGAATGCAAACGCTCCCAGACTCGGTGGGGCAGCTGACGGGCATCCGGGAACTCTGCTTGGTCAATTGCGACAACCTGCAAGCCATCCCAGACTCGGTGGGGCAGCTGAAGGGCCTCAGGGAACTCTACTTGAGCGGGTGGTCCAAACTGCAAGTGCTCCCAGACTCGGTGGGGCAGCTGACGGGCCTCCGGAAACTCTACTTGACCAGGTGGTTCAACCTGCAAGCGCTCCCAGAATGGGTGGGGCAGCTGACGGGCCTCCAGCACCTCAGCTTGCAACAGTGCACCAGCCTGCAGGGGCTCCCAGACTGGGTGGGGCAGCTGACGGGCCTCCAGGAACTCTACTTGACCGGGTGCTCCAACCTGCAAGCCATCCCAGACTCAGTGGGGCAGCTGACGGGCCTCCGGGGACTCTACTTGAGCGGGTGTTCCAACACGCAAGCTCTCCCAGACTCTGTGGGGCAGCTGACGGGCCTCCGGAAATTCTATTTGGGCAAGTGCTCCAACCTGCAAGCGCTCCCAGACTCGGTGGGGCAGCTGACGGGCCTCCTGGAACTCTACTTGAGCGGGTGCTCCAACCTGCAAGCGCTCCCAGACTCGGTGGGGCAGCTGACGGGCTTCCGGGAACTCTACTTGAGCGGGTGCTCCAACCTGCAAGCGCTCCCAGACTCGGTGGGGCAGCTGACGGGCCTCCAGCACCTCAATTTGCAAAAGTGCACCAGCCTGCAGTGGCTCCCAGACTCGGTGGGGCAGCTGACTAGCCTCGAGGGACTCTACTTGACCGGGTGCTCCAACCTGCAAGCGCTCCCAGACTCGGTGTGGCAGCTGACCGGCCTCCTGGAACTCAACTTGGAAGAGTGCACCAGCCTGCAGGGGCTCCCAGACTCGGTGGGGCAGCTGACGGGCCTCCAGGTACTCCAGTTGAGCCGGTGCTCCAACCTGCAAGCGCTCCCAGACTCGGTGGGGCAGCTGACGGGCCTCCCGGGACTCGACTTGCTCGGGTGCTCCAGCCTGCAGGGGCTCCCAGACTCGGTGGGGCAGCTGACGGGCCTCCAGACCCTCGACTTGAAACACTGCACCAGCCTGCAGGAGCTCCCAGACTCGGTGGGGCAGCTGACGGGCCTCCGGGGCCTCTACTTGAGCTGGTGCTCTAATGTACAAGCGCTTCCAGACTCGGTGGGCCAGCTGACGGGCCTAGAGACACTCTACTTGAACAGGTGCTCCAACCTGCAAGCGCTTCCAGACTCGGTGGGGCAGCTGACGGGCCTCCAGGTACTTTCCTTGAACTGGTTGTCCAACCTGCAAGCGCTCCCAGACTGGGTGGGGCAGCTGACGGGCCTCCAGAGCCTCCACTTGGAACACTGCACCAGCCTGCAGGGGCTCCCAGACTCTGTGGGGCAGCTGACGGGCCTCCAGAGCCTCCACTTGGAACACTGCACCAGCCTGCAGGGGCTCCCAGACTCGGTGGGGCAGCTGACGGGCCTCCAGGTACTTTCCTTGAACGGGTGGTCCAACCTGCAAGCGCTCCCAGACTGGGTGGGGCAGCTGACGGGCCTCCGGAGCCTCCTCTTGTACAGTTGCACCAGCCTGCAGGGGCTCCCAGACTGGGTGGGGCAGCTGACGGGCCTCCGGAGCCTTGACTTGGAAGACTGCACCAGCCTGCAGGGGCTCCCAGACTCGGTGGGGCAGCTGACGGGCCTAGAGACATTCCACTTGGCCGGGTGCTCCAACTTGCAAGCGCTTCCAGACTCGGTGGGGCAGCTGACGGGCCTAGAGACATTCGACTTGGCCGGGTGGTCCAACTTGCAAGCGCTTCCAGACTCGGTGGGGCAGCTGACGGGCCTACAGACACTCTACTTGGACGGGTGCTCCAACCTGCAAGCGCTTCCAGACTCGGTGGGGCAGCTGACGGGCCTCCAGAGGCTCAACTTGGAAAACTGCACCAGCCTGCAGGGGCTCCCAGACTCAGTCGGGAACTTAACGAGACTCAAATGGCTTGACTTGTCTGGGTGTTCCAATTTACAGATGCTGCCCAATTTTCGGCATTTGAGCTCGTTGGAGAAGCTTCACTTGTCTGGATGTTCCAATTTACAGATGCCGCCCAATGTTCAGCATTTGAGCTCGCTGGTGAAGCTTTACGTGTCTCACTGTTCAAAACTGCAATGGGGTGCTGGAGTAGTCGAGTCCCTGCGCCATCGACTGGGAAATGGCTTCATAGAAGAAGGCGGCGAAAACAGTAATGAATAAAGCTGCAGCGAGTTGTATAATATAAAAGAACTTCGTAAGATCAGATGGCCACGGTGGTCGCCACACCCCGCAAAGAGCGCTGTGTCATTAATCTTCATAATCACAGGGAAAATGAATTACACAATGTACATAATGCTCTAGATTTTACATCACGTGGAGTAGTAAAATATACTGGCTCAAAATATATTGAACCATAATAACATTTAAATTTATGGTGCACATAACATTCGAGTTTATGGTGATTTTTTTAATATTTATTATTTCTTAAATACAACGCATATATATAAATTTTGTTTT